>JACJUY010005154.1:50186-63154 GCA_014220935.1 Platorchestia sp. MABIK
GCAGTGGCAAGACTGAAATTTTATTCTTCATGAATTACCGAGTCACAGTCTTGGAGGTAAATTTACAGTAATTGTTTCACTTAAACTGGGACAACTGGCAAACCCCAGGATTTCATGTTCATAACTTGAAGCTTTCATTCAGTATTATGATGTAGTCATCAGATTTCAACACTTCTTTGATAAAAATTAAATAACTAATATCTTTTCATATGAAACTACCCCAACCATCAAGCAGCCACCTCTATTATTATCTTCCTGTACAGTGTTCATGGATTGAATAGGTAATTTTTTGTACAAATCCTTGCTTGTATACATCTATCTCATTTCTCCAAATGAATTATTTAAAAATTAATGAACTAATAAACTGCTTCATTGTACAGCATTGGTGTACAACTGTTTTCATTTTTGTACGGGACCAATCACTAGCTATATTTTAGCATAGTAAAAATTTTCAGGCCACATAAACAGTCATAACACACCTTACAAAAGACCCAACTAGCAAAAAATCCAAGTTATGAAACGCCTCAACATAAAACAATCGTCACTAAACACAAAAGAAAATTCAAGTTACAAAATGAGAAATCTAAAAAATTCAATCAATGAGTGCTCGGCTTGCAGCCGAGCACGACTCCCCCCGAAACGTAAATACAAGTGTGGCATCTTATATTTTATTTTGACATTGGCGTGATAGAAAAAATGCTAAATGATTTGCATGTCTTACTTATTTTAATAGTTTAATAAATATTTTTCTCCAACTTCTTACATATATTTCACACAAAATTGGTATACCTTTATAATTTTTTCAAAATGTTTAGGGAATAGTATTGGAGGTCTTGGAATGAATTAGGCTTTTTACATATAAAATGGGACTCCACTAACAAAAAATTCACATTACAAAACAGCTTTTGGAACAAATTGATTTTGTAGGGTGAGGTATGACTGTATCTCAGTTCAAATTAAATTATACAAAATAGAAACGTAGTGCAGCCGCAACATTGAGCAACAATGCTAAATGCAAGCATTGAAATAACCGACACCTAGAGACACAAACCTGATGATGTAGATATGAGGTAGAACAGCATCAGCAGGTTTTTTCCCTCCAGTCTTCTCCACACCCAAATCCTTGAGCCCAAGCAAGGTAGATAAATCTTCCTCTGGCCATTTGGTCTGCACATTCCAAGTGATGCACTTTATTCTGCAACACAAGAGAGCATTGTACTATAAGGTGCATGACAGAAGTACAAGGCAAATGTGAAGTGTGGGGCCTACAAAAATATTTAATACTTCTAATATTAATGAATGGCTTAAAAAATATTAATTTTATTTTAAAATACTTTTTGAATATATTAGTCATTATGCCTCACACCCTTTAATGCAGACAAAAATCAGCAGGATTACATAATCTGTTCCTTATGACACTGGTGAGATCAGATCCAATTTGCTGTTTTCTTCATTGATGGATGCTTTGAGATGGTGTAGATTTATTGGTTTTTCATGGGGAACTTTTTCTTTGAGGTTTTCCCAAAGGGAAAAAATCCAAGGGTGATAGGTCAGAGTGAAGATGACATGCCAAAGGGAAGAGGAGTTGTTTTTTTGTCCAGCTTGTCATTTTTATGACAACACTGAAATTGTATATATTTTTCATTTCAGTGTGTCTTTTTTGCCAGACTGTGTTATCTTGGTTACAAACATATCCAATCAAACAGCTATTTTTTCAGATTTTATAAATACTTTTTCAAAATCCATTTAGAATATAGGAGCTATTTAACATTCTTTCTACTGATACAATTTGCCTTTTGATTTCTTTTGTTTTTTAAGATTTATTTGCATGAGATTTTTATTGTTTTTCACTTAAGTTTGGGTGAATTATTATCTTTTAACGCTTGGTCATGAGAGTTGCCCACGTTTTTTGTATTTATAAGCTATGCTCATTCTTTTCAGCTGGCAAGTTAAGGAGACAGTAACGGTAGGATTCTGACGAATTAGAGATTTTTGGTTTTAACATTCAACTTATAAAGAATTTTCTTCCGCATCCAACAATATAATTGGCTCTCAAGTACATGTATTGGTTAGTCTCCCTGACGGGGTAGAAGACGCGCACTAGCGTGACCTTGGCACGCACCCAGGCTGGACCATCCATCCCCATTATGGCTCTGTGCTGTTTTCATTGAGCAACAGGCTGACTCCACTAACCTTGTATGTTGTGCTAACGCATCAGAGCTTTTCTGCCTTAAGTTATATCCATGTTACAAAATGATAACCATACAGCCTGTAGAAACCTAAAATGAGTTCTCTTTCTGCCAGCAGAAATGAACTGACCACTTTACGTAAGAACCTGAGGCGAATGGACCAACAGGAACCGAGATCCTCATAAAACAGATGAAAGAAGAAGAAGAAGACCTTTGCAGGCGCCAATGGACGGGTGATCTCCCCCTTCCTTCCCTTATTACGAGTCAGTTTTTGGCGTTCCTCTACGGGAATAGCAAGAGAGTTCATTCATGGCCTTGCTTGAAATGCTTGCAACATTCTAACACTCAGTGATAAATTATGATGATATAACTGAGTGCTTGTTTTGAGTCCGGCTGCTCTGAGCCATCAGCTAATTAGCTTGTTATGTAAACATCTAATTGCCTTCTGTAGTTTTGAAGATACAGAAATGACAAATATATCGATTGGAAAAGCTTAAAAAGAACTAAAAAGCAATAGAGTTGATTTTAAATTATAAATTAGTTTGAAAAAATAAAAAAGAATTTAAAAAATAACAGCTGTTCTGAAACTTGCATTTTTGTTTTTTAAAGGATCCTTTCCCACAGTTTTGAAACTTCAAAAATGGCAATTATGTCCATCGATAGGACTTGAAAAAAGCTTAAAACCATAAAGTTTATACGTAAAAAAGAACTTAGTCTGGAAATTATGGAGAAAATACTAATTCTTTTTTCAGAAAAACGGCTGTTTTGAACACTTGCAATTTTCTCTTTTAAAATGATTCTCCTTCCACAATTTTTGTACTACAAGAATGAAATACATATCATTTGATAGGGTTTAGCAAACTCTATCAATAAAAGCATTTCAATTTTCAAATATTTATTATTTTGAAAATTACGGCACAAAAAGAAGAAAAACAAGAAAAGCAAGTCAATTTTTTTTAAGAAATTTCTGAAATTCAAAAATTTAAATTATCAAAAATTCATTCGCCCTTTTCGTTAGAGAACTACATAAGCTATCTAAAAACAAATTGCCAGTTCTGTAGCTTCAAAACTGTAAGCCTTGAAAAACTTTCCCTAAATCCTAATTTTGTCAGTTTGAAAAAAAAAGTTTTTGATGCAGATGCAAAAAAACATGTCAATCATAAAATAATCAGTAAATCATTTCATAACTCTAGGGAAAATTTAAGAGAAATCCATCCGGAAATGACACTTTTTCAACCATTACCGTCTCCTTTACACCTCAAGTCCATGCTCGCTACTCTCGACCCCATCTTCTTTCCACTGCACAGTAAACTTATAGCTATAATGAAATTATCGTTTGTGAAAGTGTCGTGTGTATGGAGCAGGTCGTGCAGCATTTGCAACAATATGGTCTAGAGGCTAAGTCCCCTGAATTGCTGGATGGTGAGCGTACACTTGGATTGGCCTTTTATTGTAATGACGACAGTAGAAGTCTTTTGTTCTGCCAAGGAAATGTAATTCTTATTGTTTGTTATGACAAATCAACTCGTGAATCATTTTCGGTTTGTAGAAGCTTAATTAGACATTGTACTGTTTGTTGGTGGCTCAAGGCAACATATAGCTTTATGACACACTAATCTGACAATAACTGCTAGGAGGATTAGGTTGATGCAAAAGCACAACTTATGATGCAGGAAGTGATCCATTAAAGGGCAGTGTGATGTCCAGTGGGTGACTCTTGGGCAGTTACCAACGCAAGTCACAGTGCGTAGTGGTGTGACGTTGGTAGTTCAGCTTAGTGTGTAATTTTGAAGATAGGGGAGTGAAAGTTGAGGATGGTGTAGTGCCTCTCAAATCATAAGATGCAATCCATATAAATATTACAAAATTAGAAAGAGGACTAAAAGGAGGGAATCACACTTTAAAGTAGAATCTCAAGTCACTTGGGATGACAAATTCTTCGACTGTGGGGAGTTGGGTGAGTGCAATGTTGGGTAGTAAGTTTTGTATCCAAGTGATAGGCATGTCAGAAATGTTCATCAAGAGGCAACTGTCTGTAATTAACATGTTAACCACCATGGGTTAAACTAAAGTTCAATGTTCAACTAAAATTTAAAGTCAATTATAGTAAGCAATTTTGAAAATAGCAAACATTATGTAGATTGGCCCTTCATTTAGCTTTGATTAAATATTTATAAAAATTTAGTTTGTGACTACAGGTTGGTCTGCAGCATTATGAAAATTCCCTCCGTGTACCACCGGTGGTACACGTGGCGGTCAACGTGTTAAAGACCTTGTTAATGAGTACAATTGCATGCGGCCATAACCTTTGTTGCTTTAAGTAAGAATAAAGTTAGCAGTCTGACAAGGATGTGAAAGTCTTGGTTGCAGCAGGAGAATATTTGTGCTGCTGCGTATTCGCCTCATGTAAGCGTTTTCCATAATCAACACCCCTGCGGTGTTGAAAGAAGCTACTATTTGGCAAGACTTGTGGATCCCAAAGCATGTTGTGAGGATGTTGAGAAATGTGTGCGTGAGTGCATTCAGTGTTGATCAGTTGATCCTGCGCCTGGGAGACATGAGCTTGGTAACTTGGCACCTGAAAGTTGGAATTGGTTGGTGGTAAAAGATATCACCCTACATTGGGTGAGATTGCCGTACTGTTATTGATTGTGGGCTGAATCGTTTAATCACCTGGTATGAAGTGAAATCCCAGAACAGCAATTACAGCTTGTCAGCTTGTTGTAATCAGCTTGTTTTAATCTTACGCAAATGTATAAAAGTGGGGAGCTCCAAATGAAATGTTACTCAATAATTGTGCGGCATTTTGTATTGGGCAGATGACCAACTTGTATACTTGATGGAACGTGAATCTCACTATTGGGCAGTACACAGGCCCACGGGGTAGGAGATTGTAGAGAGAATGCACTTCACAGTTAAATGTCTTTCCGCTCGAAATGAGACTGACCCGTTAGAAGTAATATTTCAGTACAAATTGGTTGCAAAAATTAGGGTGGACTCACAAGCAGCTTAATCCAAGGTGCTCCAACTTTCTCATTGGTGTCACCCAGCCGTGAAATGCACAAGTTATCAGTGACAGCTAGCATGTCAAAGTCGAAGATGAAATTTTTGTGGAACATACCAATGCCAAGTGTACATCCCAATGGAAGTTAGAGGGCATGACAGGTTTCACTTCCACAAATAATGTACAGGTAGATAGCGTACCCTGTTATGGGGTAGCCATTGGTAAGCCATTGGATGACAGTGAGGAGTCTGAGAACAGTAGTATCAATGATGGAGGAGATGGGAGAGAGGAAGAACAGTCGCAAGTTTTGCACCAAAATGCTCAGCTTATTCGCGAGCAGCGTACACCTCCCTGGATGAACTCCTATGAGGTTTTACGTATACATCACGACGGTGGGGGATGCTATGGGATTGTTGACTTTGACGGTAAATACCGGAAGACACAAGCGTTTCTTATACTACCTATTTCTTACATGCATTCATTGATCATCGTCATTTTTCAGTACAGGGTTGAAGCAACGTCCACAAATGCAACACAGCCATCAGGGAGGAGACAAGAGCTATTCCTTTGTCTGTTTGTAAGGATATCTTAACAACTTTGTGGTGCACCTTAAGAAAAGCATGGAACTAAATTGTGTTTATATTGAGCACATGCCCTACACTAAAGAAAAAGAGGCTGATGATTAAAGTTTTTCCATGTAATATTCCGAATAAAATTCACCAGTTATAGCTGCAGTCTTTTTTCATTCTGACAGAAAGATTAAGAAATGTTGCCTATTAAAATTTGAAGCTTATTTTTTTGGGCGAGGCGGTAGGTAATAGCGAGAGTAGTCGGGAACCAGCAATGAGATCTTGGTGAGGTTGAACTCGTTGAGATGAGGTAGAGAGGAGTTTGCTTCAGATGTGTTGTTGCCTGCCGGTTTGTTTGCAGTTTTTAGTCAGCTTTCTAGTTCATGATTGTTATGCTACTTAGTCTGGTAACCTTCGCACATTTTTGAAGAGCTCTCTTGAAGCAGCGTTTTATCATTCAAGATCATCCGAGTGTGATTCTCAGGTGAGTTCATTTAACTTTGAGACCTGGTCTTCTACAGCACCATCAACTGGGAGTATATATGCATAACTCCTGAGTTTAGCCACACTAATATTAAATTCACCATCAACTTGGAGTCCCAAATCCTCGACTGTGAGTTACATCTACTACCGGCCGGCAGACAAAATCAAATGAAATTTCAATGGAAGCAATTGAAAACCAAGGAAGTCAAGAGTGAACAACTGGGAATCGAGCGTCAATGGCAGGGAATCGAGCGGCAACGGCAGGGAATCGAGCGTCAACGGCAGGGAATCGAGCGTCAACGGCAGGGAATCGAGCGTCAACGGCAGGGAATCGAGCATCAACGGCAGGGAATCGAGCGTCAAGGGCAGGGAATCGAGCGTCAAGGGCAGGGAATCGAGCGTCAAGGGCAAAGAATCGAGTGTCAACAACTGAAAGTTTGAGAGTAAACAACTGGGAGCCTGAGAGTAAACAACTGGGAGCTTGAGAGTAAACAACTGGGAGTGTGAGAGTAAACAACTGGGAGTGTGAGAGTAAACAACTGGGAGCGTGAGAGTAAACAATTGGGAGCTTGAGTGTAAACACCTGGGAGCTTGAGTGTAAACAACTGAGAGCTTGAGTGTAAACAACCGAGAGCTTGCGTGTAAACAACTGGGAGCTTGAGTGTAAACAACTGGGAGCTTGAATGTAAACAACTGAGAGCTTGAGAGTAAACAACTGGGAGCTTGAGAGTAAACAACTGGGAGCTTGAGAGTAAACAACTGGGAGCTTGAGAGTAAACAACTGGGAGCTTGAGAGTAAACCACTGGGAGCTTAAGTGTAAACAACTGAGGGCTTGAGAGTAAACAACTGGGAGCTTGAATGTAAATAACTGAGAGCTGGGAGTAAACAACTGAGAGTATACGACTGCGAGTTGAGAGTATTCGACTGAGATTTGAAACAATACGACCAAGAATTGAGAGTAAACACAACTGGAAATTGAAGATGAACAACCTTGAAGTGAGCATGAACAATAGTGAATTAAGCAAGAACTGGGAATTTAGCATGAACAACTGGAAGTTGAAATTAATCAACAGAATAGAGCATTTTATTGAATAATCAGAAAATGAAGAGTAAATTATGGATGATTAATTCAGAGTCATATATGAATAATTCAGAGCAAGCTTGACTACCTGGTTATCACAAATGATCAACTGGGTTTTTAAGAAATATCTTTTTAGAAGCCTACATCAACTGTGGACATTACTTTCAGTTGATACAGAATTGATTAGCATATCCTTATCCAACATATTTAATAAAACTAGAAAAACGTAGATAGACAACATTGAAGAGAATTTTAGAATTAATTTTGAACTCTAAATAAATACCAAACTTTTAAATTATAAGTAAAATTCAATAGTTTAAAAGCTACTTGATGCACAGCATTTGGTCTATATTTATTTCAATGCGCTCACAGATATTAAAAATTCTGTTCCAAAGAATCACTGAAGGAACACATTTAAGAACATTTTATAGAAATGACATTTTGCTGGTTGATGCGTAATTTTTGAGTTATTAAACTTTGAAGTTATAAGAACGTCATACATAACAGTGAAGAAGACACGTAAATATACTGTAATACAGTATTGCCATGATGATAGGTTAGGTAATATTAGATTAGTTGAATAAATTAACCTAAACTAAGCTAAATGAACCTAAAATAATTTAACTTAACTTAGCTATGTCGACACTGATAGTGTCCTGCCAAAATAATGCGCGTATTCCAATAATGCAGGTACGACGCAGCCGACTATATAATGTTATTCTTACCTGAACATAGTTCATAAAAATCTCAAAAATTACGCATCAGCTAGCAAAATGTCATTTACGTAAAATGTTCTTGAATATGCTCCTTTAGTGATTCTTGGGAACCAAATTATTAAATTCTATGATCACATTAAAGTAAATATTGACCTAGCTTTTTTCTATATCATGTTCAATAAATAGCCAATATTTTTTGCACAAGTAAAATACAGGTAATAACCTATGTTCAGCTTGTGCAGTAATGCACGAAAGACACAATTGAGTAATTGTGGTATAAATTCTTTTCTTCAATTGGCTCACAGAAATATTGAGACAATATCATTCGTTGTATCACAGCAAGTTTATGCTGACTGTACTCAGCTTGTGTAAGCATTTTATTGGTACTTCATATTAAAAAGAATAAGTTTTCCAAATACTATCTAAAACTTGATCTTAAATGTAAATTATATGACTACATTAAAATATTAACTTTTATTCACATTTGTTTAATCTTATAATATAATTATTGATAATAAGAATCAAATGCTTTGCCAGCAGCTGGATACCAAAATGCAATAAAACATTGACTCATTTGCTTTAAATGAAGATTGAAATAATTTTTATTACCTGTTTGTGGGTACCACTTGTTCCAAGCAAACTGAAAAATGAAGGTGCAATACAACGTGGGATTGAATTCAAGAAGAAAATATGGTCAATATTGAAGTTAATATTGTAAACTACATTTATAATTTCATTACAAAATTTAGGTAATTGGAGACACTTTAAGACGTTTTACACAAATGACATTATGCTTGAAAGTGCTTAGTTATTGAGATATAGCATAAATGACGTTCAGGTAAGAATAGCATTAATGGCAGTTTTGATATGGCTGTATTGGCGTTTTGCAGACACGGTCCTATGCTAAGTTTTTTGGTGGGAGTCATTGACCTTGGTATGGTCAAGTTAAGATAAGTTATTTAGATTTACTCAGGTTATTTTAGGTTAGTTTATTCAACTAAACTAACTTTTCTTGACCTAACCTCACCTATCGTTGTGTCAAAACCGTATTTCTTCTTATTTACGTGTCCGTTTGTTCAATTTTATAACCAACATTCCTTTAACTTCAAATTTAAATACCTCAAAAACTAAGCATTTGCGAGCATAATGTTGTTCCTGTAAAACGTCTTCCATTGTACCATTATACCCATATGTGGCATCAAAATTATTGATTTTGTTGACAACATTATATTCTATAATGACCAAAAATTCTCATCCATTTAACATATTTTTGCAGCTGTTGACAACTGCAATAGAAGTAGTCATGGTAAATGTGAAGGAGAGGACAATAATAGATTTTCCACTTTTCGCTGCCTAGACATAGTTAATTAGATCAAAGTAAACAAAATTTGTCTATGCATTTTTGGGGGCAAATGAGTATTTACTGAGTTATAGCGGTAAATTAGTTACCACAACTCTAGTGTTTTGAGCGGGAAGTAATTCATCGAGCGAGTCGGATGGCAACACTACAATGCACTCTCCCTTCCGACGCGCTCGAATGATGAAGCGCATTCCTGCCATTTAAGCCGATAGTTAACATACCGCTATAACTCGTTATTTTTTGGTGATAATTTCCATTGTGTTATTAACTAAAAAATCCTAGAAGTGGGTTCAGGCTCTGCAAGCTCCGCGGGGTCGGCAAATAATAAATTACGAAGTACCCAAACTTACTCTTAACAGCTCAATCGCGCAACAACTAAACCCAACGCTCTAACTCGTAAAATACTCATTTGCCGCAAAAAGTGTATTGAGGAAGAGTAGCTTATTTTGATATTATTGTGATTCAAGCAACAAAAATTTGAAAATTGATAGTAGCTGTTAATTCGAGCGCATTTGTCACCATAGACGAAAATTAACATACCGCTATAAATACTCATTTGCCCCTGAAAGTGCATAGAAGAAAAGTTGTTTATTTAAATCTAATTAACTATATTTAGGCAGCAAAAAATAGCAAATCGATTATTGTCCTCTCCTTCACAAATACCGTAGTCATCAGCTTAAGACCGCAAATATTTCAAGACGGTTTGGACGTAAGCTGGGTTTGTAGATGTATTACTGTTATTAGGCCTATGCATATTGTATTTTTCTACAAGTTCCTGTTAGAATTTAATTTTTTCTTATTTAATTGTTTTGCAATCTCTTCATCATTGTTAATTTTATTGTTCAATTTTGTTTAACTAGAGGAAGTAGTTTATTTGATCTTAAATACGCATTACAGACGACGCAGTAATCACGTTACATAACATAAATTTATCATAAGTATTACTACGCAAAGTAGCTCTTACCTTAAGGTTTCCATAACTTATGAAGCAATTTATTTTAATAGAGATTGGTTTTATCGTCGTGTCCCGATTCCGGGGATTTAATTATATAGCTATCCCACGGACCGAGTAGATAAGCCAGTAAACTTTGCTTGTTGACATGACCACATTGGATGGCTTATCAGTCTGCCTCTCCGGAACTTGAAATTTAGTTCTATGATTCCCAACATGATAGGAACTTTATGTTAAGTTATAAGTTAGTATCGTACGAGTAGAGCAGCTGTGTACTTGAGGGTAATTCATATATGTTTTTTCCTAGATTCTGAATATAAATTGCTGCACCTCCTTCCAAGACTACAATACCTTATTTATACTCCGGAGGGAAATGATAAGCTTTCTTCGCAGATTCTATATGCCACAATGGTGTGAAATAATTCTTATACTTACCCGTTTCTGACTCAAAAGTTAGATCCTCACTGAACTTCCGACCATCCTCAATATACTGGAGGTGTTTACCAAAAAAAAATTGGCTAAGATTCCTTTAAATCTTGCCAGGATTTACCAAAACTCGCCGCACCCCATACCACATTTTGTAAAATCACATATCAATTCTATTTACACGATAAATATTCCGTTTTTATTCCTCTATCAAGTTTGGTATTGTTTATAGTACGTTTTTTGAAGCTTCTGTAATTATTTTTTTCCAATAAATTTGTCGCAAATCCAGCCTTGCTCCTTACTAAAGTCCCATGCAAGACAGCCCATATCTTGCATAATTAGGGACTAGGTCTTCATTTATATCAAAACTGGCCTAAAAAATAAGAAACGCTGACTATTTATGACAAGCGGGGCAATGGTGGGAGTGCTTCACTTTCCTGGCGACCTTAATAACTTTGAACATGCATAAAATGTTCGTTTGTTTTTACGAGTGAATCCAAAGCCTCAGCTACGGATCCGAGCGAAGTTGAGGAGGGTGCCTTCGCGGGTTGCTTCCTCAGATGAAGATAAAACTTGGTCCGGGGCGCATGTCCACTATGTGCTCTGACCTATACCGGCCCCGCTTCTGGGATGCATAATCCTTGACAGCCGGCTTTTTGTGGAGAAATGTTCACCGGAACAAAATCTTCGAATATTCGAGGTGAGCATTCTCTTTAGCTATTGTCCTACTTGTCATGAATTATTGTTATTGCTGCGTGTACTGACCCCGTTCAGGGTGTCAGCTAAGGACTATGTTTCCTGTGCCAGTTTGTTCTGGAAGTTTTCGCCGCTGAAGTGGGTTGGCGAGACATAGTTCTGTTTTCGAAGATTATGATCTTCGTTTTCGAGAGATAAATAATTCTCACTCTTTCGAAAACAATTAATTACTTCCTAAATTCGAAGTTAAATCTTCTTTTTTTTCTTCTCTTGAAGTTAAAAACTCTTCTTCCTTATTCAGTGTAACTTTTTAAAAGTTACACTGAAGTTTTTAGGCAGTCTTGCCTAAAAACGGCCATTCAGCCGGCCTTTATAACGACGTCCTGTGGACGCTAGAGCTTGGCTGGAGTTCGACAGGTAAAAATCCTGGTTTATATTTCTTTTTTCTTAGAATATTTTCTTTTCCTATTCAATAACTTATAACTTTTCTTCATTAAAAAAAATATAATAACACCTAAAAATATTTTCTAAAAATTGTAAACTCTTAAGCTGCCGCTGTGCTGTCCGGATTCCGGGGTCGGTGAATCTCATCTCACTAGTTTAAGGTCTATTAAGTTGAGTGTAACCTGTACTGTATTTTTATTCAAGGTACCGTGTGTTGTTGCTAAACTTTGCGTTTATAGGTTCTAGCCTTTGTTTACCTTGTCTAAACCTTTCCTTTGGTTCACTCAACTGTAAAATGTGTGTATTAGTGTAAGTTGAAAAAAAAATATTTAACGCAATAAATAAGACTTTTGTGTAAAATGTAACTGTGTAAAAAAATTTCAAATGTCGTGAATTTAAAAATATCTGGTGGGGTATTTAAACTTTACTGTATTTTTCTGTGTTATTTGTATTTTTTTTATGTTTGTTATGAGGATGTAAACTGTCCACGCCAAGTGCAAACCTGAATTACTTAGATGTATGTAATTCTTATAAGCCCAACAAGTACATTTTATTATCATAATGAGTGAAAACTTTAATTCTTCCGCCCTTAGCATAAAATTGCGGGGAGTGATATGTAGTATCACAGCTCTGCGCAAAAAAGCTCTTTCTCCTGGCTGTGAGCTAGCCTTCCTAGTGGAAGCCATTCCTAAGTTGAGTGGCCTTCTACAGGCCTATAGACTTTTGTCCTCTACTCTACCTTCGGATATAGAGGAGGTGTCGGATGAGGAACTGGTTAGGGGGGCGGAGTTTGAGGTGCAAGTAATTGAGCTGTTAGCTGAGCTAAGAAATCTAATTTCAACTTCACCGGTGTCAAACTCAAGTGATACGGTTCCTACTTCTGTGTCTAGTAAGGTTTCAATTTCAGATGCGCCCTTGAATATCTTTAGAGCCCCTCAGTTAACGCTGAAGAAATTTAGCGACAATGAGAACTCTCCTTTTGCTTTTCTACACTTTCAAGAATCTTTTCTTAACGCCCTTCAAGCTTACCCTAGTATGAGTGAGGGG
>JACJUY010005155.1:0-28096 GCA_014220935.1 Platorchestia sp. MABIK
CTCCTGTTATACTTTTATTTTTAATTGCAAATTTACTTTTATTTTTACAAAGTAACCTACATAATTTTTGCACGAGGGATTTCTGCAATTACTTCATGCACTTCTAATTCCTTTCCACCGTAGGACAGTTTTTAATCTACTTGCAGATAATAGTATTGGTTAAAGTGGGTCGTTTTCCTGTTAGTAAAAAGAGAACAAGAGCAGCTGGAAAAAATCAGTAGTAGGACGACAATGGTTTAAGCGAAAACAGCATTATTCAATGTGGTTAACTATTTCGAAACATGAATCTTTACCTTTTCTAGCATATTTCACAAACTCACTAAATTATGTATAAATTTTTCGTTTCACTAATAGTAATGTTGGTTATCAACAACCAGCTTCTGATCTTAGTTACCCATCACTTGTTAAAATTAAAGGTTGTCTGTGTTACGGTCAATATTCCCTATGTTCTTATGGGTCGCAAAAGAGCATCATCCAAAACTAAACCTCTGAAGAACAAGGCATCTTAAAAGCTGGGCTGAGAATCACTTTACCAGCTTTGCTTTGTGTCTTAGGCTCTCAGCAAATCAAACACACCCTCCCGCTACTGGCGTCTTTGTGGCGAACGAAAAAATGGTCCGGAGGAAATACGTCGAAAACAATGCTGGTAGTAACCCATTTTGTAAGCACCTTTCTCATGAGATCAATGAAAATGAGATAAAATGAGTAGCACGCTATATGAAATTGCGAAAACGTTTTTCATTTCCAACAGAACTTCACGTAGATATGATGTGGAAGTTTCTTAAAACAATTTTATGTCAAAATGGTACCCTTCATCTCAAGCTTGTTATATTGAGAATGAGAACTGGTACGACGAACTACAGATGCGCAATGCGAATGTTTTTTAAGGAGGTGAATAATTTAGTAGGCTTTGGATATACAAAGAATTCTTTGATCCATCTGTCATAATATGTAGAATTCGGCGGTGGGGACATCACGTCGATTTGGAGATTGAAATTCCCATTAGGAGGGTGTCTTGAAGCATTACCCACGATCAAAAAAGCCTCGTTTTTAAGATTTCTCGTCTATAGATACTCGTTACAATAATTGTAGGAGCAGAATACTTTTCAAACCATTTTGAGAATCTTATTTCTGAGACCGATGTGTTCAGATTAATACAGATTAGATTAGAGGTTATTTTAAGCCTCCCTAGCCGCTACAAAAATGAGCGTATCGAAGAGAGGAAGGAGGAAGGCACGATTTAGTATGGAGATTAGGGAATGCGGAATCTATGCGGAAGGGGCACAGAAACAGTGCGGAAGGGGCACAGAAACACTAAGTTGGGAAAGAAGTTCATGAAACAAGATAAAAGTTGAAGACGAAAGTAGTAGGTGCTGAAAAACAGGACAGCACTGAACCGAAAAAGGTGGTCCTTGACGTGGCAAAAAACATTTTATTTCAACAATGAAAAGGCCTACCTAACTCTCAACTCGGGTCCCTCACACATATCCCCCTGGGACCAGATTAATACAGAAGACAACCAGCCATGCGTACACACTGATGTCTTCTAGTTCTCTCGAATTTTGAACACGATTATAAATGTTTTAGCATCACTTAACTCAGCTGAAGTATTTTCCCTCGAGGCAAAGTTGAAGTTTCCGTGCTCACTTCAAAACCATCGCCCTTGTTCGCTTCATGAGTAATGTATGTTGATTGAGGCGATCTCATCCCCAGTCGAACAGTTCCGTTTATGTCAAAATCTCGCCTAAGGTCAGGTATCCTCGCAGCACATCGAGCTCAAACGTTGCCACAAATTCAGAAGAGGACTACTTATCTGCAGTTGTTGATTCACCACACGGAAGTAAATTTTTCGCTGAAATCTTTTCTAGTAGCTCGTAAACCAGCCATGACTTGTCTTAAAAGAAGCCATCACTTTTAGTTTATTCATGATATAATAAAACGCAAATTATGACGCTATTAACCAATTATTGACGTAAAGCAGCCCAGTTCTTCTTTTGTTAAGGAATTCAATTTCAAGAGCGTTTTCATTTATAAGAACAACGGGATTTCTGTGGGTCGCTAGTTGAGACAGCAGACATATGCACATTAATTGATTTGGCCTTTGATTTTCTTCTTGACGCTCAACACTGCATGTAGTTCAGGCCTTCTGTGGAGTCGGGACAACCCAGTGAACACGTTTGTTTACTTAATTCTTTGATCATTTTCCCTTTTCTTGGCCGGTTGGTAATTCAAAAAGAACATGAAGTTTTTAACCGGTACTTTCCTGACAATTGGTGCTATGCGGTACCCAGTAAGGCACAGGATTAAAGAAATTCATCGTAAAGCCACACACGTGAACTGAAGTATCTGTAGTGAGCGCATCTTCAGTATGGAAGTGGCTTAATTCTCAAAAAAATATCGCAAGAAATGAACTGAAGATATTTTTCGAGTTCAAGTCAAGTATTATTAGAAGTAAAACAAATTTTTCAACATTTCAAGTAAAAAACTAATATGAACAAACACGGATACAAAATATGTGGGCTTATTTAGTTCACATGCTGCACGCACTTGGTGCTGAGCTTTTAAAAATTCCTCTAAATAAAACGCATTCTTTATTTGAATAGGTCGTCCTGCAATTCGTGCTCCGTCAACCTAAGTAGAGTAGATGTCGTTGCAATTAGAATCGCACCAATCAACAGCCATCTCTGAGCTTGAGCTAATTCCAAGTGTCAAGACTTTTGGCCTTTCTTTGTTCCAGTCTTCCCTTATCAAGAATCCTCATTAAGAACGAGGAAGAAAATTTCTCAAAAAATTCTGAGCACATTCTCGGAAAATGCTTAAGTGAGAAATCCCTCCCAGCTGCGTTAAACGTCAGGAAATTTCACGTCCCTGACACTTTGACAGTTGTAGCCAAAAAACAAAGAGTATCCAAGTTAATAAAGGTACAATGCATGTATTAAGGTATTCTATCCGAGTATGTATTCATTGGTTAACACATTCACTGGCTGAGTATCCTAATAGCCATTAATAACAAAGTTTGAAGTAATAGCAGAAAAATGATTGTTTATGTACCCGAGTTTTGATTTTAAATAAAATGTTTAATTAAGCCTCGTTAACCGAAACAAAGGCGTTTCAAAGAGAGGAAGGAGGAATGCACCATTTGATATGGAGTTAAGGGAACGCAGAAGCTCTGCACTAGGTGCATAGGTACAGTAAGTTGAGGAAGACGTTCATGAAACAAGATAAAAGTTGAAGAAGAAAGTTGTAGGTGCGGTAATGCAGGGAAGTAGAGAACTGAAAAGAAAAGATGGTCTGTAACTAAACAAAAAACCTGTTCTATTTGAACAAAGGGAAGGCCTACCTAACCTTTAGCTCGGGATTATTATTATAATGTTATAAAGGTTTAGCCTCCCTGTACCACGACAAAGATGTTCCAAGAGGGGCAGGATGAAGGCACCATTTAGTATGGAGTTGAGGGAACGCGGCATCTATGCACAAGGTGCATAAAAACAGTGAACTAAGAAAGAAGATCATGAAACAAGAAAAAGTTGAAGAAAGTAGTAGGTGCTGAAAAACTGGACAGTAGTGAACCGAAATTAGATGGTCCGTAACTAAATCAAAACCTATTCTATTTTAACATAAAGAAAGCCTACCTAACCTTTAGCTCGAGACCTCACATATTCCCCACAGGGGCGCTAATTTTCATAGATGCAATAATTTCATCCTCTGAGGGGACAAGAATACCTGCAAAAATGACTCAGTAGTTACCATTAACCCTGCTGTTATACTTTTTTTCCTTGCGTGTATCTCCACTCATTTTTGCCCATAGGCAAAAAAAATGTGATACGTTTTCTTCGTTGGTATACAATCATATAAACATGTAAATTTATTTTATAAATTAGAGGATTGCAGCAGTCATGCTGCCCAACGCAGTGTCTCCATCACCAGTATTTCCAGTGTGAATAATTTGTTTAGCAAATTACATGAAGGTGCTCAAGCATGGAAGCAAATGTACATCTTCCGCAAAGCAACCGCGAAGAAGTGTGGGCACATCACATCAAATGTCATCCAAATTAAAAATTTGTTGAGACATGCTGAAAAACTACTCTGTAAAGAATTAGTAATCTCAAATTTAAGAGAAACTCTTACTTTTTAGGCTTTTGTAATGATTGAACATATATTAGTTCTAGCCTCCATATACCACGAAAAAAGATGCTCAATCCGAGGGAGTTTGAAAGCATCTTTTCGTAGGGAGTCACGTGAACGCAGAATCTATGCACAAGGTGTGTTCCCACAAAAGATATCCTGCGCATAGAAGAAGGAATTTTAAAGGTTAGTTAAAAGACAAGATAAACTTGAATAAGAAAGTATTAGGCGCTGAAAAATAGGACAGCAGTGAACTCTAAATGATGATCCATATCAAAACAAAAAACATTTAACTTCAACAATAAAAGGCCTGCCTAACCTTCAGATTGGGCCCTCACATTTCCCCTGGGAGAGCTAATTCCCACAGCAACAATAGTAGCATCCCACTGATGATTCAAGCCACGAAAATCAAGGAAATTTTTTATTGGCTTAAAAAATTGGCTTGCTGAGGACGAGTCTTCTGTTAGCTGCAATGTTGGGCAAACATTCATGGTTTATTACGAAATGACCTCACTGTGATTTTTTCCCCTGCAAATTCTTATATTTTGCACTGACGAAAGTTATTCTTACTTTTGAAGCAAAAATGTCATAACCCTCCTCATAATATTTGAACAGCAAGCATTCTACCGTGGTGTTTACTTTTGGAAGTAGAGGCAGAGAGTCAGCATCATTTTCCGAGTAAATATTTACCGATTTGAGGACCAATAATTATTGCACAAACAGTTGATAGAAATCTTTTCTGGGCCCGCGCTCGTTATATTAATTTCCGTGGTAAATAATTGATTTTAACCGGAGTTTTTAAACGTTCATCGTTCGTGCTAAGTAGATCTGATCCAACTGTTTGACTCAATTTGATGCTCAATCTTGATCTTGTGCCCGTCCACATGTAAATATTTAAGGTCATGTATTGGATTTTTGAACCACAATTGTCGCAAACCGAGTCACCGTCACTATGGAATTTCATTCACTGCGTTTTCCCTCTTACGACTTTAGTACGAAAATTAAGAATTATAATTTTAAATACAGCGATTAATTTCCAATAACTTTCGTTTCGCATAATTCCACTCGGGAATAAATGCACCGATGATTGAAGTTCTTCGTCACAGAAACGCTACATTGGCTGGCATGCGACATGTGATCGAACACTTGACTCGAGCGCATTATTTGCGTATCGCAGTTTCAGTTTCCACACACTGAGCAGTTCGCATGAGGAATGACTGGCAGTGGTGTACATGGGCCGGTCCCCCTTCTTATTCATGTGGTTTACTGTATATTGCCGAAATCATTCAGGTGGAAATGTTATTCGCAGTGTTGTGACAATGTCGTCTACCTAACTGATACTGTCAGCTAGTCATGAAACCTTAATCCATCAACAAATGAAGACACTTGATCAAATTCTGCTTCTTAAAACTCTGAAGCACATGAATTTTGAAACAGAGTTTACTCTGCGTTTTCCCTTCGCTGAAAGCATTTCAAGCAGCCTGCTGTTAATAAAGAGTTTTACTTCGAAATAATTCCAGCCACTTCATTGAAAATAGTCATGGCCTGAAAATTAGGAAAACAATTTGGCTGTACCTTCTATCTCTCCACAGTATTATTAATTAATATTTAAATTGGACTTCACTGACGATTGTGATATTCTTTAATAGAACTTTACACCCGCAGCAATTGGACAGCGTATACGCTCAGCGTATTAATGCGATTAATAATTCACATTCCAATTCAGCGTATTAATGTGTGGTTGTTAGACTAAAACGCTTGACTGAAATCAGTATGGGAGCAAGTGTGATCAATTGGAAAGTGTAAATTCTTCATAAAATTTACTAACGGAACGCATAAACGAAAAATTAGAGATAGTAGATTAAAGTCGTCACTGTTTCCTGCTCTTAGCAATTACTTCACGGTTTGCGCTAGAAGAGTATCTAAAAACGGGTGTGGAGTATCACGGCAAGGTGACAAGTAAAATGAATGATACGTAAATAGTAGTTATTAAAAAGCCACAGGTTGTAATGGCGGTGCTTCTTCACCGGGCACAAACAACGCGAATTCCGAAATTTCATTTTCCTAACCCCTAAAATTCATGACCTGAATAGCGCCTTTCCAGTTTCATATCTTACGGATTTCGATTTTTGTAGCGAGGCAGATCTACAAAAAGCGCCTATCATCACTTCAGAAAAGGTCAAGTCGTTTCATGACTTCCTCAGCTGTAAATCTCGCAAATGTACGTATTTCTTAACCTGTTAAACGTTACAGCGGTGTGGCCGCGGTGTCTCCACAGTATTACTCTCTTTAAACGAGGTATCGAAAAATGAACAGAAAACTCAGCGTCGACTTATTTGAACACATTCGATTAGGGGACACTTCGGTTGCGCTTGTCGACACTTGGACTGCGGACGGTAAAACTGAAGTTTAATATTAAACTCAAATTTAAAATCAATTATTGTAGTGCGCAATGTTGAAAATAGCTAGCATAAACTGGATCGATCTTTCGTTTAGTTTTCATGGAGAATTTATGAAAATTGAGCTTGTGACTATTCTTCAGTGAGCAGCACTATGAAAATCTTTTCTGTGTCCCCTGGTGGCTTACGTTGCATTCCAAGTGTTAATGGACAGTGACAGTGAAAATGTAACCAACCAGGGGCAGATAACCGGACACTAACAGTGTAGGTGAGTAGAGTTTATCAAGTCCAAGAGCTGGGTCAAAGAACCTCTCATCACTTTATCCCTCACTCGAACACTAAGCGTATACAACTACACTATCATTTCTAGCCATGAATATATTGATCAAAATTTCTTTCAGCAACCTACAATTTATTCATACCATTACGCTAAAAAAGGTAGATTGGTCTTCCTTGATCACAACGACGGTGTTCTCTAGAAGAAAAGAAAGCTCCATTTCGTTTGGAGTTGAGGAAACTGGGAATCTATGCACAAGGTGTTCCCTCCCTGCTGATAGACACAGGTAATTAGAAAGTATTAATAAATAAAATAAAAGTTGAAGAATAAAAAAGTTGAAATGTAGGTGGTGATAAACCTGACAGCAATGAATCGAAAAAAGTTGTTCTGGAATAAAACACAAAGTTTGTTCTATTCCAACGAAAGAGAAAGCCTTCCCAGCCATCAACTTGGGACCTCACATATTTTCCCTGAGATCTAATAACAGTAATTATTTCATCAATTTAAGAGAAAATTTATTTGCAGAAAAATTCACCTAATTAATGGCCGCGAAAATAGAGTTCCACTAATGCATCAAAAGCCAAAGTCACGATAATAAACATCGAATAAACTATGAACACTTGTAAAACATGAACAATATTCTTCACACATATATTTGAGACGCAAAAAAGTGAGTAATTAATCCAAAGTAAGGCTAAAATTCACAGAGTTTTTAGATACTCTCGTCAATTTTGTTGAGAACACAAGCTTCCTAAAAATTTCCTCAGAAATTTCACTTCTTTAGGTGGCTTTTCAACTGGCAGAACATTCCAGAACCATGATAAAAACAGAGATTTTATCTCGACAAACTATTTTCTACTGGAACTTAGGAGACGAATTCAAAGCCTCACCCCCCGGCGCATCTCTTGCAAAATAATTCAAAATCCGAAATAATCAAATTAGCTCGGTCCCATTGTTAGAGACTAAAAAGTGCTACAACTTTTTTGTCGAATCAGTTGTGTTAACTTGGCCAACTCGTGGCCTAAGAGCGATGTTGAAACAGGAACAAGAGTAGAAATGATGTATATCGTTTTCAAGAACAAGCATGTATATATTTCAGACCCTTCTCGTAAATATAACAAGGAAAGATTTCAGTCATAAAAAAAATAAAAGCCAAATTTTCTAAAACAGTTTGCATTCATGTGAAATAAAGCCATTCTAATGTTTCGCAGAAATGTGGTGTCCAAATTTTACACTAATGAGCCAAACTTTTCGAGAACTTCAAGGAATGTAAAATCAACTTAAAGAACAGAGCGCAACACGCTAAATTCCTTATTTCGTTTCGAAATAAAACAAAAAGTAGCAAAATTAATTTCTACACATTTTTTGTACAAAAGTTCCACATTTAAAGATATGGCTCACCTAGTTTTGAAAATCACATCGGTTAAGTGACGCCCGGCATTATCGATACACTGGGTAAACCGAATTCTGCTACTTCTCTTCACTCTCTCCAGCATATTGATGGGTATGTTGGCCGATTCTCCCGGAAAATTTCGTTTCAAATCTTCCAGAGTTTGTGGGCGGTCAGTATAGACACGGGATTTTAAATATCCTACAAAAAGAAGTCACATGGAGCCAAATCGGGATAACGCGCCGGTCATTCCAAATCGCCCATCAATGAGATGACGTACCATGGGAAGCGGTTTCGCAGCACAGCCATCGATGCCCTTGAAGTCTTCTCTTCTTTTTTTAGTGCACAGAACCAGTTTCCTGAACGTAGTCTCAAACAAAAGAATAGAATTCTGGTCCAGGACAGATCCCAAAAGAGCAACATTGAAGCGATTTTGGACAGCGCGCTGAGTTGAAACCACCGAACTTCCGTTGGAAAAATAGGCCTCTCCGGCAAATGCACGCTGTTCGTTACTCCAACGCATGTTGGCGACTCAACCACAAAGTCGCACAACTTTATGATCTCCTCTCTCGAACGAGATCCCGCCCACTGTGCCTGGGGATCCTGCTTCAGAGCACTCCAAAAAATAAGTTAACATGCCGCACTCAGTATTTCTGACTGCTTTCTCCGAAATTCAGAATATTTTACAGAAAAAAATTTAAAATATTGTACTCTTCTGAAAACAAGATGACAAACTACAGTGGGATGAAATGTTAGGTTTAAAGTTTGTCCTATACAAAGAGCATTTCACTTAATAGAAAGCAAACAATCAGAAACATAGCAGAAGATAGTAATCTGTGTGTAACGTTAGCGCAAGAACGATCACGCTGACTCGTGTACCCCCACGTTGGGGGTTGACAAGAAACGTTCACAAACCACTCTATATTCAATACTGAAAAGACAGTTCAAACATGATGAGCATTCTAGTATAAAATTTCTGTTTAATTAAAGTTTAAACGCGAGTTCGAACTGCTCTGGACAGGACACTAAAGGTCCACGGTAATTACCCAAACAAATTATTCCTGGTACTGAATCGACTTTATTTCTGTGGCATCGAAGAACCGAATATCATCGAACTGTTTTGAAGTCATTAAACACTCGTCAAACTTCAAGAAAAGGGAGATGAAAAAGCTTAGCCTCGAATGTTATTGGAAATTGGTGCAATAAATCAAATTGAGACTTTCCCATGAGAAACGTTCCGTGTTTGTGAAATTACTCGATGTGAGGGCTTTAAATGTTCAGCCATTAACACTGCTATTCCCACTCTCGAGGAGTTGTGTCATCATTGAAAATATATAATATTTATCTAGAAAACGATATTTACCTTAAACCATTCTCTAATACATGGCTTACAATACATGGCTTTCACGAAAACATTCCCAAATCATCATATTTCCATGGATAAGTAACTGAAAGTAGGATTTGAGTTTTTTCCTAGCCCATTTGCATCTCTCACCCTGTTTTATCGCCGCTGTACATCAGGTTGATATCATGTGCGCAAATAAAATCATACACTTAAAAATGAAAACAGGAAACTAGACTTTTTGATCCCCAACTCCAACAAAAGACGCATTCGATTTTCAAACCCAGCAAGGTTATTGAGGCAAGCACCGCAGTCACAAAATTCTCCGCTTAGAAGCGCTTCACTTTTGTGAAATCGATGACGCGAGGAAACGTTTGAACGAAATTCTTGGTTCCTCTTAGAAGTGATCTGTTAGATAACTTAGATAATTAGATACCTTATTTCAAGCCAAAAGTTTTCACTTGTAGTCAGTAACTGTTAATGGCAAATTGCCCGTAAACACTTTACTTGCTGCGAGTCAGGCTCGAGTTCATTACTCAACTTAAATGAGAGTCAATTTTAGAATTCAACCCTAGAAATTGCATACATTGAATGACGTGCTTTTCTTCGGTGTTAGCAGAGTATTCATATAAATTGAGTTTGTGACCACCGGTTAACATTGCAGTATTTCAGAGCAAGGTGTGATCCAGATATCGCTGCCGGTGGATCACACTTTGCTCGAAAATACTGCCCGATCACACTTTGCTCGAGTGCAAGGAGCCCAAGGACCAAGGATTCCACCTTGCGCTCGCTGCCAGTAGAATTTGAAGTGCGTAACTTCAGCTAGCACATAGAAAATGTCTGCTAAGAAGTAAATCATAAAATTCCAAGTATTGAGTTCACTTGGAGAATAGTATGCTTCCCTGAGCATGAAAGTCGAAGATATTCATGCAGATTGATCCGAGAAGGCAATACTCCGCAAAGAAGTCATCGTAAACAAACCATTGGATAGACTTTCCGAATGCTGCCCTATATTTTTTTCAAGTTTGAGCTCTAATTCGGCGAAACAAGTCAGTCCATAGAAAAACAGGGTAAGAGAAAACAAACTGGCTATGCTCGAACAGAAATCACATACAGTTTTTTTCACAGATGATGAGAAAAACATTCGCGAAGGCCCAGTAGATATTTCTTCAGAATTAAAACAGACATCATGCAATGCCCGTGCATATACCACACTCAGTCGAGCCCAAGTCACGCGTGCATCCACTGACAATATTAACGTTGCGCAGATAAAGGAAGTCCTATGAAACAGTTACAACTTGATGTAAAAGTTGAGCTCGTTACGCCGAGCTAGCTACAGAAAAAGAAAAATGTTTTGGTCGCCAGTAAGAGCAGGTCACCGTGACATTTGAGACGCACATATCTCTGCTCTCGGCGAGCACGAGATGGGATAGTCGTACTTTGAGACTATGAAGTCAGAGACTACGGGATAGTCACTGACCAACCAATAGTTAAACTCAATGAACAACTGTTCAAGCTAATGTGTAACACGTATGGTAGAAATTTTACCATAGTGTTTACCGTAGGAAAATTATCAAGGTACGGTATGGTGTCTCTCTTAATTCTACTAGAAAAGGCCCGACTGTGGAACAACTCATGAGGAACGACACCGAAAAGCATCGAATCTTTAAATTGAACTCCGCATGCTGCATTACATGGACTAAGTCAGCGCAACGCAAAATGTCCTGGGCCAACACAGTGACATACAGTTGAAAATTTGAATACTGGATGAGAAAAGTTCAACCCCAGTAGTTCTAAAATTTTCATCAACTTATCGCATGACCTATAATTATAAAATATTTCAGAAAGTTTTGCTGAATAGAATAGAATTATATGAGCATTCATATTATTTAGTACGTTTGATAACGGAGGAGGTCACTGTGTTCTGCTAGTAACTTTCATTGAATTTGGTGCGCTGAACTTGCTAGCGTACTTCCTGAGCACAAATTTCAATCATTTCAGTCATTTTGGCGCAAATGATACTTGCAATTGTTTGTCATGGAAAAGAATAAATGAAAATGTTGAAAGAGGCAGGAAGACTCACAATAAAGAGACGGAATTTATCCTCCACTTTCTGCCGGCCAGTACGAGCGCGACGAATGACCGAAACGTAGTTCCTTTATCTCATTTAAACAGAAATGAGATTTTATTTCTTACAGAGCTGCCGAGCGCTTTGAAAGCGAGTTTCATGTACACCACTTTTTTGACAAGCTCGCGAATTTCAATCGAGTTTAGCTTTGGAAAAAATGGTATGTAAACAAGGAGTTGGAAGAGTCGTATAAACATATTCAGTAACCCATCCTTATATTCAACGACCGTTTTAAGTGTCAATTCTGGAGATGAAGTAAAGCAATATCAGCTTTTTTCCCCAATTCAGGAACAGCACAAAGTGGGAGAGCAATAATTCAAGTTTTAACTTTACATTTGTTCATTTAGCAGTTGACAACTTTATCTATTGAGCTATTATAGAAATTTGCTTCGGTTTATCATGCTTTACTATAGATCACTTTCGAAATTTTCATACGTGAGATACCGAACCCCTCGCAAAGTATCCCGAAGTATAAATGATGAACATTAGGGGGTCGTCACGAGGGGTTTAGCTTTTAATCAGGAGTAAATGTAACAACATACCAATCCAGCAACGCTAAGGACAAAATGATAGGATAAACCTCTATGATGATAGGATCAACCGACGTCACACATGATCAATAAATTTTCCGGAGCATTCAAGAAATGAGCTCACGGCTTCAATTTCTCCTTTAAAACGGAAGGAGCAAATGACCATCTAAGACATACCATGCAAGTAAAAAAACACACTTTAAAATGAGTAGATCATCATGGACATTAAGCAGCTGAACACACCTCAAAAATTTTCATTAGAAACTGATGGAGAACGTCGCATTTTACTCTCCTGTTCAGACCATCCTCAGTCAAACTACTACGGTTTAGCTACTCGAAATTTCCAGACTCGTACATGTCGCTGCTGTTGCGATGGCTCGAAGCTTCAAATTGAGTTGAACAACAAAGCCTTTACGATGCACTGGAGGTCAAAGTGCAGAACTTGAGTTAAACTTTAAAATTAAATCAAAACTTTTTAACGACATGATAAGCTTCACCGTAAAAACTGTAGATGTTCCTTTAACAACTTTCACCCTCTACCAAAAAAAATTGATGCTCGGAACATGTAAATAAAATGAGTTTACAACGCTTCGAGCTTTCAAGAATCTACAGTACCAAAAAAGTATACTTCATATTTCCATTTGATATTTACATTGGAAGTGTTTCTCGTATTCTGTCCGCATGATTGTTCTCAGCTCTATCAGAACTCAACATTTGAAATTAGTTTACTGAAATTTGATAAAAAACTTTGAACATGTCATGCAAAGGTTAGATTAAAAATAAAGAGTGTTCAAGAGTGAAACACAACAAATGTGTTTCAAAGAGAGGAAGGAGAAACGCATACTAGAGTATGGGATTAAGGGAGTTGAGAATATTTGCATAAGATGTCTTCCCACACAAGATCGCTGCACGTAAGCATAGCAAGTCAGAAAGGCAGTGTGTAAATAAGAAAAATTATTAAAAGAAAGTAATAGGCGCTAAAAAAAGGACAGTAAAGTGAAAAAAGATGGTCTATTACCAAACAAAGAACTATTCTAGTTCAACAAAAAGAAGACCGAGCTAAATTTCAGTTCGGGACCTTACCTTTACCCCCTCGCAGCACACAAAGCAAGAGGAGAAAAGTTGACCGGTCTCATTTACATCAAGTTGCCACGGGTTGCAAAAAGATTCGTCATCATTTTATTAGGAAGAGTCGAATAGAGTGAAAGATAAAATAATAAAAAAGCAGCACTTGCACAAGGACTTATTGATTGTCATAAGGGAGGAAGGACTTCTTAGGTTTTGTTTTCCATTTTCAGCTGTCGCATTTTGTGATTTTTTGCAATGAAACCAAATTCCTTTCACATTCAGCGTCTCTAGCATTTGTAATGATCAAATGTTATTGCAAAAACATATTAGAGCTAATTCGTTATGTGTGTCTTAATCCGAACACCCCTATTTCTTCAATTTCATGTTATTACCTACATTCGTAAAATATTCCTTTATTAGGACGCAGTAGTTGCTCTGGTTATTGCACAAGCTTGAGCCGGTTTTTTATTCCTCAAAGTTTAAAAAATCACGAGCCTCGCAAGATAGAAACATATGCACTGCTCCTGAGATAAAAGAGAGGCGAACTGCTTGTTGAACGAATTTTTCCACGCTCAGGATCACATACTTAAATATAAGAATAAGTAGCAGTGCATTTCCTACCAGTACATGAATTTAAGAAGTAGATCGCACATAAATTCAAGGAAGACTTAGAGGCAATTTGTCGTTTAACAAATAACGTAAACAAGGTTGAGGAAATCATTTCACAGGGTCAGTTTCGACCATCATTGAACGCGCCAGAGAGCTGAGTAGAAAATACCTTATTTTCCTCACTCTAGCAGAGGCTTGGAAAAGTAGCCCACCGCCAAGAAGACGACATGAAGGCATTTGCGGCCCACGAAGAAACGCACGAAAAAAAGACGACCCGATCACGTACGTCGGGGTGAACGCCTTGCTGACCTTACCTCGGTACACGGCTGGGAGGCGATGTGTTGCACAGCGTGTGTGGACGCTAATGTCACCTCTGATTGATCACAGATTTGCTTATTTTTGGAACAAAATTCGTAACATTAACGTCTTTTTGAATTTAGAGGTGAAGTAACACACTACACGTGCGGACGGCAATGTCAGCTCTAAGCTGCATTTTCAGACTTGCTTTTTTGGGATGAAACTAGCAGCCTAAATATTATTTTGAATTTAGAAGTGATGTGTCGCACAGCGCGTGTAGACACCAATGTTAGCTTCGATTGGGGTTAACAGATTTACTGATTTTAAAGACAAAATTCGTTGCATTAACACTCATCTGAATTTAGAGGAGGTGATGTGTCGCACAACTCGTGAAGACGCCAACGTCATCTTTTAGTGTGGTAGACAAATCGGCCTATTTTTTGAGTTAAAATTAGTAACTTTAACTTTCATTTGAGTGTAGAGGAGGTGAAGTGTCGCACAGCGCATGTAGGTGTCAACGACACCTTCGAGGAAGGTTGGCAGGTTGGCCAATTTTCTTGAGACGAAATTTGTAACCAAAGCCTTCTTTTCAATTTAATTTTCGCTTCAAACCTGAGTTACTGAATTACTAAGCGCAGAATTATTGAATGAGGTGCCCTTGTAGAGAAATTTTTTTGAAAAGTCTTGTGTGTGAATTTGATCCCAACTGAATTAAGTTCTTAACACGTTAAGTGCGGCGGGTTAAACTGAAGTTCAGTATCCAGCTCAAATTTAGCGTCAATTGTAGTAAGAAAATTTAAAATAGCAAACATTGACTGGATCATGCCTTCATTTAACTTTCATTTAGTATTTATAAAAATTGAGTCAGTGACTGCTGGTCGGCCAGCAGCATTATGAAAATCACCTAAATGACCACCGGTGGGTCACGCCGCACTTAACGTGTTAAATTTACCCTTTCTTTTTTATTAAAATTTCTCCTTAGTTTCCAAATCAGCAATTGCTCGTCCTGCGGAATAACTAAATATTTCCTCGTGGTGAAATTCTACGTTAAAAGCAAAGTTTGAGGAGTTTGAGGCCCACTAATGGTCACTCCAGCCCTTGGAGCAGCCGCGAGAACCTGCTTCAAGTCACTGCTTATTAAATAAAAGAAGCGCGAAGCTTCCACGACTTCCTGGCAGAACGGACCAGTTCTCTTCACATTCACTGCACCCTGATGCTGACAAGGTTGTTCAGACAAAATCTTATAAATCTCTTTTGAAATTGAAGGAGACGAAGAATGCAGTCATATGTCGTGCAAAATTGATTTTTTTTAACCGAACGTGCATCTTCAATATTGGTCCAATTAATAAGAGAAGCAGCCCGGCGATAAAGGAAAAACACTTTAACGATAATGCGCTAAAAATACAGCAGTAGTAAATTATTATGGCGTTAAGCTAACTACAGGTGTGCTCCTCACCAATTCCGCTTGTTCTGGCGAAGAGGCAGTTTTACAAGCTGTATCAAATCTTCATCATGGTGTTGCACTGAGTTACCTTCCATCAGTAATGAACAAATGCAATAATGATAAATTTCATCAAATAAATGCACGTTTCTCAACCAGATATAGATTAAACTTCGTGCAAACTGCGTGTAGAGTTGTCCATTATTTTTATTTCAATCCAGGCTGCAAGCATTGTTACCTGTGATGATCCTCACAAGGAGACCGGGTTAAATATTTTCTGTTTAAAATCACCGCACTCATAACTTTAACCACCGCTTAAACTAGCGATTACTCTTCCCACCAATACGAACACCATTCTATTGACACGATAGCATATTAGAATGAAGTTCATTTGGAATACAAACAAATGCGAGTACGAAGTCGGGCGGGCGGAACACATGAGAATACCCTCTCTAGCTTGAACAAAAATGAAATATGCAAAGAAAAATAGCACCAAATTTTCATGAAGGTAACACAAAACTCGCTCTTGTTAGAAATATCATGAATGTTTTGCCAGAGTCGCATATGATAAGTATTAATTCCACTACATTCGCTGATTCCACTATATCACGGGTCAAATTAAACACTTTGACTGCGACGTGACCCACCGGTGGTCACTGAGGGAACTTTCATAATGCTGTTGACCGACAATCAGTCATAAATTCAATTATCATACATACCTGATCAAAACTAACTAAGGACACGAACTATTTAATGTTAGTTATTTTTAGTATTGATCTTTAGAATTAATTCCAATTTGAGTTGAATAACGATCTTCAGTTTACCCCGCCGCAGTATAACGAGTTCAGAAATCTGGCACACACGTACGCCATAAGAAGCGTCCAGTTCGGACACCATATAAAACAATGCCCCTGCAAATCCTAGTACGCAGAGCCATGTTCCAGATGAGACGTTTCGATCAATTTGATTCAGCTTAAAATAGAATTAAAAGAGAAATAAAAATAAAGAGCATAGCGATTTGTCTCAGAAAAGACGCTCGTCGTATGGTTATGGAACTATTTGGAAATAATTGAAAAGCAGAACTTGAAAGCCCACCTTTGACTCTGGAAGGACATTTCACGTCTTCTCCCTGGTGTAATAAATGTTTAGGAGTTTCGAGACAGCTCACTGAAAGAGACGTTACTTCACGCTCTTATTGAGAAGCTAAGGTTTTAGAGCAGAACTTTCCACCAACGTACGTCGCCGCAGCAGTGCAGCTGATAACGAATTGCTAAGTAGAGTTGGCTACGCTACGCACTGTATCACGAAACGTAGTCCGCTCACTAAAAAAAACTCACTCCGCACACAGCTTCTAAACGAAGAAATTAGTTTAAAATCTTGCCCCTGACGATGAAACACGCGGCGGATGCCATCAATAGCTACAACAGGTGCACTGAATCCGGTGCAACTATAGTGGTGCCATGGGTTAGTTTTATTTTCTCAGCGCAAACTGAATGGGACAGGCAGTATTAGTCTCCGTGACAGTGCACCACAGGCATTTTGTACAGCTCTAGAAGGAGGCCAAGTTATGTAAAAGCCCCGAGAGACATTAAGAATTCAGTGCACCTCGTAGCTCGAGGTTTGGAAATGGGATAGGTAAAAAAGCGAAACGACCATCAGCGATGTACGCTAGGAAGCGGCTGAATAATCCGATGTCTTTTTTTTTTATGGGCATATTCAGAACAACTACATCCTTCAAGTTATGATAATCAAATGAACGGGAGAGAGAATTTTATCTTATAACAATCTATTCAACGAGGTTCTTCCAAATCTACAGCGAAATACAAAAATCGCGGAGCGCAACCGAATTTTTCTTCGTAATAAGATTATTGGATTTGAGTTCATTTTATTTATTATGAATTAATTTTATGTAGCTGTAAGGCTGTTACGAATTCATTCCTTCACTTTGATGACGCGAAAGAAGTCGAGTACACTTGACTAGGCTTCGAGTTGAAATAAATTTTTCGTCATTCAGGATCAACCAGTAAAGAAAGTTATTGGAAGAATCCTGGGCCAAAAATGTGAAGCGAACTTAGTGCAGTCGACCAGCAGCCTAACTGGCGGCAGAATTGCATGCAAAATTCAACTTGAGACTAGTCCCCGGTGGCTCTAAAGTTAATGCGCGCAAAAACTGACATTAAATCAACTGGCTGCAGGACTAGAGGAAAAAATTAACATAAAATTCAGAGTTTATTTTTGAAAGGAGAAAGTCAAATTAAAGCATAAATGGAAATAGGCATTAACGTTTTCAAAGGTAAAACTATCCGAAGGTAACTTTATCGAAAAATGTGAGAAAATTAAAAGTTATCTTTAACACGTCTACCGCTTAAGTTCAACATACAATAAAGATGATAAAGAACGATAATTTACTTTTCGCTGAACCACCTACCCAACAACAGAACACACACACACACGCGTCTTCCTTTGACTAAATTTTAAAATCATTTCTAGCAAGCAATTTTGGAAATAACCATACACCAGATCGTACCTTCTTTTAGCTCCGACTGTGTGAAAATAACCGAGTTTGTGACTACTGGTGTGTCAGCAGCATGATGAAAGTTGCCCAGCTGATTTGCTTTTAACTTGCACACGTCTGCGTCAGACTATGCGCCATGTTGTGCGCCACGCTATGCGCCACGATGCGTAACACGATGCGCGCAGCACGATGCGTAACACGATGCGCACAGCACGATGCGTAACACGATGCGCACAGCACGATGCGTAACACGATGTGTAACACGATGTGTAACACGATGCGCGCAGCACGATGCGTAACACGATGCGCGCAGCACGATGCGTAACACGATGCGCACAGCACAATGCGTAACACGATGCGCGCAGCACGATGCGTAACACGATGCGCAGCACGATGCGTAACACGATGCGCAGCACGATGCGCGCAGCACGATGTGTAACACGATGCGCGCAGCACGATGCGTAACACGATGCGCACAGCACAATGCGTAACACGATGCGCGCAGCACGATGCGTATGACTATTCAAATATGTCGAGCCGTGGCCACTTCATCAGTGAGCACGGCTGCAAATGAACTTATTAAATGATATCGTGTCAATGTTTGAGCAGGAGTAATGAATATCACAACTTTCAAACACCAAATGCACTTAATGTGGTGATCAAAACCTACAGCCTTCATAAAACGGAGATGATTACTATCAAAATTTTGCTTCAGAGACACTGAACGATGTTAAATAAAAATAAACTTATCCCAGGTGTGGAACACGCGATATCATCGCGCTCTCTACGTTCACTATACGAGGCATCGTCCACTTCACATCAATTAGAGTTTCTAGAATCACAAACGCTATCTTAACACGCTGCTTGCGATACGACCCGTCGATCGATGGGTTGTTTAAAAACTTTTAACATCTTTCAAAATTAAGGGAACTTAACTTAATACTTAATATGTGGTATTTATAAATTGCAAACAATTTTTGACTTTAAATTTGAATTGAATATTGAACTTCAGCTTAACCCCATCGCTCTCAACGTGTTACAAGAAATTGTAAAAATGGAGTTGGTCGCTTACGTTCACGAGCGGCGTCCAGGAGCTCAATTTAATGCAGTAAAATCTTCACGCATCGCATGCAAGTGAGGTAAAAGTTTCAGTAGAATTGAGTGAAGACTGACTCGTCATGGAACTTCCTTCGCCAGCTCGGATATAACTTTCGCATGTAGATTTTGCAATGGCGCAAGGTAAGACATTGCTTCTGATGTAATTATAGTGTAAATAAAATTTATCTAGGCCAAGGAGTTGTACTTGACTAATTTCAGCATGAACGCGTTCATTATGTATGAACAACAACGCCAACACAAAGAACCCTAAGTACATCATTTCTTTTTTTTGAACATCGTTATGCATCGATTCATGATCCGATTATTATACAGAAATGCACATACCACAATATTTTCAGTTAACAGAAAATGTTACCAGCGTAAGATATCTTAATTAGGGATCTCCTATCAATTATTGACGTTCTATAACTCTTCATTTTGTCAAATGTTAAATTTGAGAAAATGTAGCGTCATTGAGGACGCGAGTTTTATAGTCAGTATTACTATACTCAATTAGTAGGGAATTGCCAATTTGCGTATCGTCGATTCTTAAAACAAGGAAATCAGTCAAGAAAAAAAGTGGCGTAGAGGTTGGACAGATTTATTACTGAATAGGATTTACAAATAATTGTAAGGTTAACTTCATAAACTTACGCAAATAAAAAAAACAATAGCAATCGTTCAATAAAAACGTTTTAATTTGTATGAAATGAGTTAATAAATGATTAGATTATTAGTTAGTTTAAGCCTCCCTATTCGAAACAAATGCGATCCAAAGAGAGAAAGGAGGAAGGCACCATTTAGCATCGAGTTAAGGGGGCGTGGAATATATGCAGAAAGGGCATAGAAACGGTAAATTGAGAAAGAAGATTATGAAACAAGATATGTTGAAGAAGAAAGTAACAGGTGCTGAAAAACAGGACAGCAGTAAACTAAAAAAGACGGTCCTTGACATAACAAAAAAATTTCATTTCAACAAAAAAAAGGCCTACCTAACTCTCAGCTCGGGCCCTCACACGTTTTCCCCTTGGGAGTGCTCTGTCTTTTCCAAACTTATATCTGTTAAATTTAATACTTTAGAAATAAAATTGTCCCAAATGTAAAACATAAAAATCCTCCCGAAAATCACTACCGTGCCAAGTCAAGGAAGAAATGACCGATGAGGGTTGTTCAAGTTTGGAAATTGGCGAAATGTTTCTAGGGATAAACGAAGAACGACCTGCTCACGTCTTCAAAACGCTTCTTCCACTGATGAATTTATAGCTGCAGTACTGCCCGCATCTCAGACCTACAGCACTGTGTGCGCACTGAGGAGCAGGACGACAGTCGAATCATGTAGAATCTAAACGATAGAAATAAGCGAGAGCAGTGTGTAAGTAGCACTGGATATGCTACACTATCAAGAAATTAGTTTTGATATCAAAGCTTGAAGTGAGGCCTAATCAAGAGCGCGTGTTGTGAGAATATATGGGGATGAAAGTCAATTGAGATAAAAACCTTCAACTCTGTAAGAAAGTTTTCAATCTAGTTCAATATTTTGTACTCTATTTGGTGCTTAAATTTAAGAAAACATCAGAATAAAACTTCATTCAACAGGTCACTTTGCAAATAGAAAGCATCAGTGAAACTTTTGTCACTATGCAGAAAGATACCTAATCACTGTAAACATCAAAAGATTTTAAGTTTCACTGATAATAAAGAACGATAATTTACTTTTCGCAGAACCACCTAATCAACAACAGAACACACACACGCGCGTCCGCTGTTTGGGAGCGCAGGATGAATTAGGATCGATCCTCCAACAAAGGTCTGACGAGTCTTTCTCTACATTTCGCAGTTGAACAAAGGGGCCGCATTGTATCGTGCAGGAGACCGCGTCACTCACTTTCCGTTTACAAGCAGATGCTTGATCAGACCAGCTACTTCAGACATGACACGGGAGTTAGTGACTTGCCCCATCTTCGAATAAGCTGAGCGGGCTGGAAGTCAATCAATGTGCATGATATTGATACTCCAAAGCTATTTTTGGAACGCAATTACCGATGCATTTGATCTCTATGTGGTAACTTTTCAGACCACATTTTTTTACAATCGTATTGCGAAATAATTTTAGGATGATATAACAATTCCTTAGAATAAGAGAGTTTTTCAGGAAAAATGAATGAGGTCCCTCAAATCTAAACATGAGACAGGTGCACGAAAACTTCTGCATTCGCGCCTCGACATGCTTGCTCTCTCAATCCCTCCTTTGACGCAAGAGAAAAGTGGTTGAATTTCCCTTCATGTCGCTGCAGGTAAAAAGCCAGGTTGAAGAAATGAAAAACTGCATTTGATGTTGGGCACTGAGCTTTCAGCCTATTTCCAGCGCTTACTCAGGTGTCATCTCCAGCGCCTAATGAACCACCCACGTTTGGCATTTCAGATTTCTAATTAAGCTGCTGTTACACTGAGATGTTACACAAAGTCATGAGGAAGCTTGACAGAATTTTGAAATAACCTGCCACACGCTTGGCGATTTTTAGCGATTTGTGATCGTTTTTGGAAATCGTAAATTATTTTAATTTTATATAAATATTTTTTTAACGTTTTAAAGTATTTAAATTACAAAAATTTCGTTAGCTAAAGATCCCCTTGAGAGAGCGACCATCTATGCTAAGGCATGTTATGGACTGTAGAAAACTGAAACACTGTGCAAATATTTTGTTCCTACACTCGAAACCCTGCGCCTGAAAATAGAAGAAAAAGAAAATATAAAAAAGAAGGGGTAAGAATGTATGAAAACTGGAAGAAGCGAATCGGACAAGAAAGACAAAAATTTCGAAGCATATCAATAGCCGAGGTAACCTACAATAATTATCCCCCTAGAGACGCAATCCTTGTAGCCCAAACAAGCCTGACTAGCCTAAGCCTATTGCCTATCCTACCATTTCCCAAGGGGAATTCTAAAAATTCAAATCCGCTATCTGGAGCCCAATATTGTGAATGAAGATACTCTAAGATCTCCTATACTGATTTTAGACTCAGGAACAGTAAATGCTCAATTTGTAAGCCTAGGACTGTAGTATCTCTGAATAAAAGGAAAAAAGCTAACAAGTTCTCGTAAAAAATGGTGGTAGGGAGGTTACGTAATTTGACTCACAAGAAAATAATATTTTATATCAAATTTATACCGAAATTAATATCTCGCACGTGTTGTGTTACTATTGAAGTTCTTGGTGTCATCCTACTCATCAAAAATTTTGCACCGTAATTAGAACATTTCACATACTTTAATACATCATTCCCATAACAATAAATGATATTGAACCAAACCTATCAATCCCACCGTGAAATCCCACTCACAGCATTTGTAGCTACAAAAAACTCACCCAGCTAGTTTCCAACTGCACAAGACTAGCACAATGAAAAAAAATGACATTCATCAGTAGATGATGAACACTAATCCGGCGTCTTCTACCATTTTGGTGGGCTTGATAAACAGAAATTTCAAACAAATACAACTGATTGAAAACCTTCGCCATTTTTATCCTCAAACTTTGGCCAAACCACTACCAAAATTGCACTGAAGCCCATGACTGAAATCTGACCATTGCTGTTTGGTGCTAGTGAAGGCGACCTTATTTAAACGTGTTACTGGTAAATGTTGGATCTTGTCTGGAGTAAATATTTGTGATAAATCCACGCGTTTGCGAGAAAGAATTATTATCTTTATCAACTTTCCGTGAACTATGCGACTAGAAAAGTATACATATTAACTTTTTCAGTTAGCAAGCTTTATGTGAAAAGAAACGTTAAAAAGGAAGTGAACTAAAACCAAATTGAATATCAACCAACATATTCTCAAGACAGCACCTCAAACGCATAACGACTGATGTTTCAACACTGCCCTTACCTAATCTCTCTCACTATGTGACTGCTTTGAGGACACACTATTGAATTCTTACGACTATTATCCTTTAAACGCAAGCTAACAACGGCGGAAGACATGAGGAATGAGTAACTAAATCAGAATGTGAAATGAACAAGAAAACAGTTTTGCGAGCTGCTTAGAGCTTTGACCAAGGAGTTCAGATCTCTCCACACAAGAATAAACTACATTATAGAAAAACAATTTGGAGATTTGCTTTTGATCTCCATCCAAACACTTAAATTCAACTTTATTTAACACATTCCTATACTAACTGTCTATGTAGCTAAAGACTTGAAAGTGAACGCCGTGGAAAGAAATCTTACACATATTTCTTCAACTCTTCATTCTTTCCTTTTTACTTAATCACAACGAGGACCTAAAAGCAACGCAAACACTAGCCAAATTTTCCCGCTGTGCGAGTTAAACTTCTTGATTCCATTCGATTGAAATATTTTGTTCCAAGCTAAACTTGCAGGAAAAATCGATACGTTTGGATAAAACGAGGCGTTTGAAGAATCCTCTTTAGGATCAGTCTTTTATCGGCTGCATTGGATACCTAAAAAGCTTTCAAAGGGAGCATAAAAAGTGGCTTCTAAAATTGGATTACCTTTTTCTCGTGCCCTTAAATAAGCTAGGACGCTCAGTGCACTCAGACAAAATTGAAAGGGTCAAAAGCCACACAAATTGAGGAACTTTTCGCAACTGCGGAAATGATTTGATTTTATAAAATTTGGCGCAAGGCGCGGAGGCAAGTCTGCAAACAGTGAACTAGCGAACATTTTTCATAACTTACGCTACAACTCTGGAACCAGTCAACTGAAGACATGCGCTACACATGAACTACAGGCAAAAGCACTTTTCTTGCTTTTGCCAATATTTCAGAAAGTACTTCCACATAATTTCACTAGGCAGCTTTAAATTTTTTTACATGAAAGAAAGCAAGCAAGCAAAAAGAAAGTAAGGGCCCTGTCAGACGAGCGGGTTGGCTGCCGCGGGTGCAAAGCGGGTCAGCCGCCGCGGAACCGCTTTTGAAAGAGTTTATATTGATTTATATGTAAAACGCTGATTAATATGTAAAAGCCAGCGTTTTACATATAAATCAATATAAACTCTTTCAAAAGCGGTTCCGCGGAGGCTGACCCGCTTTACACCCGCGGCGGCCAACCCGCTCGTCTGACAGGGCCCTCAATGCAGGTTGAGTCAGAAGCACGGTAGAGGAAACAAGGTAAGTTCAAACCAGTCTTTTTTTGGTTGACGGTGTTTTGCTAACGTCATGGCAACGAACCAATAGCAGCGCTCATATTACATCTGGTTACACTGGTACCACCAAATCTGGGTCCACTATTGGCCAAACGACAGGGCGTTTTGGTGACGTCATAAAGTTAGTTTGAAATAAAGCGTTCTTTGGCTAGCCGAGCAAGAGGAGGTGTTTTTCTCCCATAGAAATGACCCTAACTTGTTTCCTCTACCGCGGCCAGAAGAAACTGATCCTTTTAATTTGCGAGCTGAGTAAACAGGATACCGAAATAAACCATAAAAACGTATCTTTCAAGTACAACCAATTTTTCCTTCTATTTGCAAATTAAAAGGATCAGTTACTTCTGGCCTACCCTGTGTATGCATTGAAGAGAGTGCTATAACAATTCTGCTTTCACACACTGCTCGAGTGTACAAGGAAGGCGTGAATGCTATTCACCTGGAAAAACCAGAGTTTAATACTTCTCGTTGTAATATACTCATGCAGAACGGAGAACAGATTTTAGTCATTTTTTAGGATAGCTGCGAAGTCCGCTGGCTAACTCGAGGACTGATGAAGGGATTGACACATTGATTGTGACACAACGCATCGATGCGCGAGTTCTCCCTGCTGCGAAATGACCCATTGAACGGTCGCTTGAAAAATTCCAACATATTTTTGAAATTAATAGTATTCAATGGCCACAGTTAATGTTTGGTTCTTGTAAATTTGCCAACAACTTTTGACTTCAAATTTGAGTTGAATATTGAACTTCAGTTCAGCCCATCACAGTCAACGAGTTCATTAATTTCAACTTTAACGCAACCAGGAAAAACCGAGATTGTTATTTACCTAGAATATTCCGATGATATCCAACTATTGACTCGTATGGGCTGAGAGCAAACAATATTTTTTGTTAATTAAGTCATTTCTAACTTCATTCAAGAAATACGAGGACAAGTTTCTCACAAATTATCAAAGGACTACTTAAGTGTAATTTTATTTACCGGTCCTTAATTTACGGAGGGAAATTTTCCTGTCACGTATTTTATTCACGATAAGTTAGATCGTTAAAAGAGAAAAACTTAGCAAAACTACTACGAGGTAAAAACATACATTTAAACGTTTCCATCGAAAAGGCGCTTGAAATTAAATCTTTTACGAAGGGAAAAGAGTTCCATATTAATTAATTGCTCTTCTATAAAACCGGATTGCGGAGTCAATAAAAAATATTTTCACACAAATTGAACATTTTTAACTGACCGAACCCACGGTATTGCGAGATGAAATAAATTGATCAAGATGGGCGCGAAGTTCTCAGGACATGTTAGTGAAAGTCTCCATGATGTTTCCTTCCGTCATATTACTGTAAGTGGCTCGTTCACGGTGAAAACAAAAGGACAAGATTTTCAGAGTTTGTACGTACAGAAATGAAAAAGATTTATTACAGAGTGAGAGATTTATTGCAGAGTGAACGATTTCCCAGAATGTACTTTAAGCTTTAACAAGGGCTTTATCTGAATATGTAAAAGCGAAAATGAAATCCCAGATAGATGTAGACTTTAACAGAAACAGCGCTTACAATTTTCTAGTGTGATTACGTTCTATGCAGTGAAAGGGAATATCATTTCATGTGCTACAAAACTTGAAAAATGGTTATACAAACCAACCGAAAGTTTACTCGAAGACACGATGCTAGGAAGCCTGTGAAAATGTTTCTGGAAGCTGAAATCATTTCTCCATCTAAACTTAATCGATCATGGACTGCCAATACAAATGGCTTCAGTGTTGTCTATAATATAAAGGTAAGGTCCAAAGGTGGAGTAGTGACTGTTAATTTATCCTACGTTAAAGTGCTTTTAATAAATCATTGGTCCTGATTGTAGTACGAAAATAATGTGCTCATAAAATTCTCAAAATAATCAAGTCTCATGAGAAAGGCAGAAGTGGAAATAAAAATTGCAACTCTATTTAGAATTACTAAAATCTACGCTCAAAAAATTACTCCGAAAATATTCTCAACTACCTTTTCTTGCGAAGTTTAACACTAAAATCAGCAATATTTCAGCGAGTGTGTGTCACGCAGCACGAGCAGATTCAGATTCCTTTATCACGCATCTCCAAATAATAAAGCAAAGAAGACGAAGTGTTTTGGCTCCTAATATTCCTTTGCTGTAGACGATGTAAGTGTCGAATTTCTAAATTACTTGCATTATCAATCCAGAAGAACGTTCAAATGCTGTTTACTCCGGCAATTTTTACATGCAAATCTCCACGGCCACTTCATGAGAAATGTAATTCTCACGCATACATCTGGGGCTTGGACTTTGAAGTCTGCGTTGGGAAATAGCACTTTGAATCGCCCTAATCAGTCCTGTGCATAAACTACTGGACACGCATTACCAGATTTGGTTTTATAAATCAATAAGAAGTTTTTCGCATTTCTCTGGTAGTGGCCCACGTAAAAACATCATGGTCAGCAAGCTGCCACCAGACACCAGCTTGAAAATTAAGTCATCGATTTGAAGTTACTCTCCTAGACGCGACCTGTCTACGGAATTTTCCCACTGCACGAAAAACTGTTTACGTTTCTCCTCCAATGATCATAATAGTAGCTTACTCTGAATAATATGAACTTCATGTGAAGTCGATACACTTGCAATGTCCTTCAAACATTGATGCGTACAATGTATTTCATGTAATTCTATCGATAATGCTATTACCAGTGTCATGTGCAGTGGTTACATGCAATCAAGGAAATTTTAGGGTAAGGGGCTCACTACACTGAAAAAAATGTCGGCCATCACTGTCGATTCCAGTGCCTGCAAGGCTTCCAATATTAGACGGAACTAATGTACGACTGCCGGTCTCTGTGAAAGGGCTGGACTATGAGCAGCTCATTATTTATGACAGTATACATTGAAACATTTTCCACTGACATGCCATAAGAATCAATTTCACCGTACTCCTTTCAAGTAATTCATTTCATTATATTCTGATTATACCATCTAAGTGCCGTAAATGAGGTTCAGAAAAACGCTAACAACTAAAGAAGTTCATGACAAACTTAAAAAAAATGCTAACAGCAGTATAAAAACCAAATCGTCTCCAAAATTTAAACTGACACATTCATCGATTTTTTCACTACTCTATGAAGAGGAAAAACACTAAATTTAGATCTACGTATCACTATATTATTACTATTGCAGCTTAATTAGGATCCCCTAACCACTATAAAGACGATCTCATGCGAGCGAAAAGATGTGACCGTTTAATTAATATGGACAACAGAAAAGCGAGAATCTATGCACATGATGTGCTCCCACTCAAGATACCCTCGCATCAACAATAAGTTAAGACCGAAAACGAAAAAATGACAAGAAATTGCGAAGATGACACGGAAACGGGAAGATGGTAAATAAATACGAAAGGTAGAAGTTTTCGAGGTCTATCAATAGTTGAAGCATCTAAAAACATCTCCCTGGAGTAGACAGGCCCCACAGCGCAAGATATACGAGCCTGACTAAGCTAGACTTATTGCCTCTCCCATGCTTCCACAAGGGCTCCCTGATCGGTTTTGGGCCTCCACCAAAACTTAAATTTTATGCAATAATTCTCAAGTTTCACAGCGCTTTTTCAGCGCACGAATCTAAAATCACCAACTAGCGTTGAACTATTCATTCACATTTTTTTTTTGTACTCTCTAAAATACGAATTTTAGGAGCAATTC
>JACJUY010005155.1:42959-63141 GCA_014220935.1 Platorchestia sp. MABIK
TATTTATTTATCCATTGCTAAAAAGTATTGTTGACACTTCCATGAACACTGGGGTCGCACAACACAATTTCAAATGAAATGTTGTTGAATCACACAAACGGGTGAACATATATAGGTCCCAGCCAGGCATTTCGCATTTCAGATTTTCAACGGTAATGCACGAGAACTGCTTTCGTTATAGAGATTCTTCTTGAAAATCATTTCAATTTAAAAAAAAACAGCGCCAACAACCAGCTTACAATAGTTCTTATAGTAAACAATGAACTGAATGTGACTTATTGAATATAAAGTTCTACAATCCTAAATCTCAAACTAATTGATTTTCCTGAATAACCTAGATGAGCACTGAAAAACCTGAAAACTGCACAGTTGAAAAAAAAAACAATTTCATGGTCTTCAATATCAAGCAGAATTTTCAACCTTTACATGGGAACGTCAAATTAAATTGGTCACGAGGCGATAAAAATCGCACCCCAAAAGCAGTCAATTTAGGAGTTTCAAGCATAAAATTATTCTAAACAAGCGGTCATGAAATAGCAACAATAAAAACTGATTTTTAATAAAATTTAATCTCTGAAGATAATAGTGCCATCAATAAAGAGAGGAAAATAAATACTTTAGATATAAAAAAAGTGAGCTTAGTACAATTACATTATTTTATGGCACACGTTTCGTTCATTTCGTTGAAAAAACATTCTAACATGATGTTGAAGATGGATTCTTGAATAAATACACATTGATAGAACATTGATGAAAGATAGAAAATAGAAAAACGTTCGAGCTTTACTTTATTTCAATACTGAGGGAAACAGTAACACCACGAAAGTAACTCCATAGGAATTTCTCTACACTAAATTCATAGTTCCCATGATTCCAGCGATACGACATTTAACAAAACAACTGACGTTGGATGAATTCCATCTCTAGCGAAACCAGTATTGAATTCAAAGATCTAAGCAAACTCTATTCCACCTCTCGTACTGAACAAGATTTTCTCGTACTGAACCAGTTAGCCTGACAGCTCGCGCAAGAACTGGTTCGTATTCTGCTCCAATCAAACGGTGAAATTGCATTAAATAGAACAGATGAAACAAAAATCTGTCAAAAAGCCACTGCGTTTAATTCCATTCGTGGTTCGATTAGAGCCTCTAACTTGTTTCTGAACTCCCTGCAATGGGTACACTATATTATTCCATCTAACTTTAATCCATATCAAACCACACACTCATAAGATCAACAGCCAATACGTCATATGTGAAGGAAAATATGTTTATAGTGTTTGTTAAAAGATAATATTCACGTTACGTACGTAATTGATTTATTTTCACATTTACTTCCCTGGACTGGTACCTGCATTAGCTAGATCGGAAACCTCACGCACGTTCGAAAATTTCTTAACCACAATTATTTCACCAGTTTATGAGAACTATATCGCTGGTAAATTACCAATGAATTTATCACCCTAGTATCTGCAGCAGTTTCGTTTTAAAGTCAAAACTGATCACTTTCCACTGGATAACATCACTGATCGAATAACAAGATCATCACCTTGTCAATCCTGAAGGTTATTTCCCAGTCATGGCAGCACTCAACACGAATGTGAAGGCGGCTAATGCAGTTAGCCGATCTGATATTGAATGGCACGAACCGGTCAGTGGCCGAAGCCTGAGTATATTTCCATGTCCCCAGGGATTCAAACTTGTCATCAATAGACGAACGGATCGAAAAATATGAACTCGCCACAAATCTCGCAGTACTTCGTTAAGTGTGTCACAGGAAGCAATCTGAATGCAAGTGAGTAGAAACTAATACGAACTGCAAGCACACTGAACCAGCGGACAGATGAGCCACAGCTTAAAAACAATGTTTGATATTTAACATGGATCTTTCGTAAAAAATTTACGTCATCATAAAAATCAACAATTTAATACATGATCTCGAGCAGCATTGCTTTCATAGTTGCGTCATTAGCTTTTATCGTATCACATAAGTTAACTTTTCAGTGAAAGAGCTCTTTTCGTCGAAATGAATCATCATTGTGAGGTTTAACGATTCTATTATAAATGTTCAACTGTAGCAATTTTTCAGGTGGGATATCCAGAAATTATTCTATATTAATATTGCGATTGACGTTAAATCAAACACATTGATAACTGAAAAACGTATATCTGAACATGAACGGAAGATATTTCCATACTTAATACTTGATTGAAAAATGTATGCAATATTTGAACTAAGTAATCGCTTCAGACTGTAAATTTAATAATACTTCTAAACAACATATTGACTCGAGAGGCATCCCTATGGATCGAGGTTACGGTGCTGATACAATCCACTGGACAAACACAAAAATCGACACAAGACAGCAATTGACGAGAAAAAAACGAAAACAAGAAGAGACTTTTAGGTCAAAACCTCCGGAACATTCATCAGGTAAAGTAAGGAGGGAGGACGAAGTAAACCATGCCTATAACTCGTAAGCCGAACTTCCAAAACTAAACTATGGAAACTAGGACGCTACAAAGAATTGTAGCGGTTCTGGTATGGAGCAGCAGCACCTGTTGCATGATTGCAACAAGTGTCACTGATTTCACAAAAGTAGCGTTTAGAAATACAACAGCGTTCGTTCTTACAGGTCAGGATTAGTGTTATTACTCTATTTTAGTTCTTTAAAGACTCATTAGTCATAACTACCCTTATTTCAACAAAACGAAGAGAAGATACTATTTACAATGAATGTCAGAAAAGAGGGATATAAGCACAAAGTGTGTTCCCACTCAGGATTACCTCCGCATAGAAACGGTTAGGAGGAAAAGTACGAAAAGACGACAAAAATATAACGAAGAAGACCAAGCAACTGAACGAAACAAAGTAGTGCGAAAGAAAGAACCCGACGTGTTTAGGGCAAAAGTAACTTAACAGTCTCCCCCTATGGACCATTCAACAGCAAATAAAATGCAAATTCCTTTCATTATTCACTGGTGCACTGTGTTCCACTGACTTTTTGTCGTTGAAGAAATTGATCAACCCACGTAAGAATATACTCATATTTTTTATTCAAGTTTTTAGGATATAGTTTATGAAAATCGCTATCGTTAATTGTGATCAAGCTAATGAAGAATTTCTGATGAAATGTTGGTTCAAAAAATTATGGCATTCTCAGTACTACTACCACCATCACCTTAACAATGCACTCAACGTATCTAGCACACGGTGCCAGTACCGCACTTTCATTTACTTTACGTTCAAGTTTCATGGCTTATAAAGGCCTTAATATTCCCACATACTACACTATCAGAAAGTCGAAGGAATAGCTTTCCCGCTTTATTTTCAATTTTACCCCCCATATTTACCGAATAACTTCTGCGTATATTTCTTAGAATCCTGGGTGATTTCCTGTGGTGAGACAGAACATTTGGAATTTTTTTGCACAAATTAGCGACCATGAGGCTTTTGAAAGTAAAGGAAATCGAACTGACAAGATGACCAGGTGACTGCACCACCAAATTCAAAGGACCGAAGATGAGCTACTACCGCTAACTCCGAAACTATCGATGACCGAACCTGACCCCGAGAAACAAGTCTCAAACATCTCAAGTATCGACGTCTGAACTTGGAGAGATAGAAACTACAACTTTTAAGGAACAGAGCTATTGATGACAGAACTTGCAGCCGCAGCAGGCTGCAATATCTATGTAAATGGAGGACTCGACAATTTTGTTTCGCGTACCTCACTCTAGATTCTCGTAGGACTATTGAACGTACTTATGTTCAGAGGTAGGTAAACTTTCTCATTTATAATGTGAACGCCACGTAATTTAAAACAGAATTCCTGTCATATCGAAAATAGTTCTGTGTCCTGGCAAAAAGCAGATGTTGGATGTTCCAATAACAAATTTCGACCAAAGCGTTCGATGGTAAGTGAACGCTTAGGTTAAAAATGTGTGCGACCGCTGGTGTGAAGGCTCAAGAAAAAGCATCCTTCAACAGGAATCAAACCTCAAACATAAATTTAAATTTCCTTCTATGAGTACAACTAATATCCTGAAGGCGATTTACATTCTGGTATGAAATGGTTTAAAACTTACAGTACATCAGTTCATTTACCACGCATTCTTAGAATTTTCATGAATTATTTATCGATATACCCGCAACAAAAGTAAACCCCTATTTTCAAACGTTTCGTTTCTCTGTCCAGTTCGATGTCAATGCATAACACGCAATTTTGACAGCCAAGAATTGGAAGATAAGAGCGGCAAGCGTCGCCAAACGAAGCGATGTTCAGACACAACCTTACCACTCCGCATCTCTACAGGCACTGACTCCGGCTCCAGCCCAGCAGGCCTAAGGCTCAGGCGTTTCAACAAAATTGAGTTCACTTGCAATCTTTTGCGGAGTATAGGCCAACTCTGAACCTCTTTTTCAAGCCAGGCTCATCAGAGGGACTAGAATAGTTCTCCAGCTATCGTGATTGGCCAGCAGCTTTATTTCGAACAAGTTTTGATCTAACTAAATGAGAGACAGAGTGTACGTTTAATTCCAAAACCAACGATAGCAGAAAAATTTCACATGACGGTTTTTTATAGTAACGGTACTAATATGGAAGGGTTTTCGTTCGAAAGGAATTTATTTATTGCCAAAACTGTCGTTAAACGCGAAGGTTTATCATTAGTACTCAATTAACAGTTAAATCATGACTGTAAATTGGACTCCAATTAGTTTTGTTGAAATTCTCGTACAATGTTACAGTTAAGCACTTCATTGCTCTCATAAGGAGGCCTTCTCGTGAAAGTAAACATCTATGATTGATTGATTATAAGAAAGTTTTAGCCTCCCTTCACCACAACAAAGATGTTCAAAGAGAGGAAGTATGCAGGCACCATTTAGTATGGAGTTGAAGAAACGCGGAATCTACGCATAAGGTTCATAAAAATTGTATGATAAGGAAAACTTTCATGAAACAAGATAAAAGTTGAAGAAGAAAGTAGGAGGTGCTGAGAAACAGCACAGCAGAGAACCAAAAAAAGATAGTCCGTAACATAACAAAAAACCTATTCTATTTCAAGAAAAAGAAGGCCTACCTGGCCTTTGGCTCAGGACCTCACACAATCCCCATGGGAGCGCCAATTCCCATAGGTACAATAGTTGTATCCCCCTGAGGGGCACGAATTCAACGAATTTAACGAATTTGTGAGCCACGTTATTTCTGAAAATGTGATGACTTACTACGTCTATTACTACATCTTAATCAAATAAACAATATGGTAAATTGTAATAAATCAAACTTAGTTCTCGTTGGCACAAATAATTTGCTAAGAATATTCACGCAATATTATGAATCCAAAAACTTGAATGTAAACACAGAAATTTCAATCTCTCTTATTGTAATTCTTCGAGTCGCTAAAATAAATCTTGCTCAACAACTTTTGCAGCATACACAGGAGAAAATTTGAATGGTACGTTTTGAGCTCGCGGGGACAATGATGTTCTTGAAAGACTTTCTTCTCGAAGTATACGAGCCAATTTATTATTGGGATAATTCAACCAGATAAATTTGTGTCTTCAAGTCAGAGTTCGCATAGTAAATAGCGGACTCGTTGTCGTTTTACTTAAAATTCAAAAATATTTCAAAACTATTAGGGTTTTTTAGAAAACAGATTCAACAACTTTATGTATTGTATTTGCAGAACCGACCTTCAGTTGGAAGAAATCATGCAAATATTTAATTATGCTCCAGTTCCTCACAACCTTTAATTGCCATCATCTAAACATATTTCGAGCATTTCTTGAGCAACACTCCTAAATTTTATTACATTGTCGAGGTGTTCATGTTACAAAGGGCACGCGAACGCAAGTCGTCTTGCACTATTGTAACATCATTGGAGTTTTCCTCTAAAGATTTCCAAGTTAGCTCTTTAGTTTTAATTCACAGAGCATACTCCAATGAATACTACAATTGAAATATAACGATGCGTTGGGAGAATATTGTTATAAAAAGCTATATAACACGCATGTATTGCTACGGTACTGAATTTCCCAACACTATTAGGATCAAAAGGGACCCAGAAATCAAACAACACGTTTTTCATAGAGTGACGTACGCACTTAAAAAATTAAAAAATCGTATCTAATGAGATGAAATTGAGTACCTGTTCAACATTTTCTACCTGCTTGAAAGTGATCTGCTTAACCGAGAGTGATTCAAAATATTCAGCTCTAGTTTCAATACATTTAATCTTTCCTGGCAATGGCGAATATAAAGTAATTCATTGGATTTCACACGAGAATGTTCGAGTCTCCCGACTTGCGAAGAGGAAGATCCTAGTCTTAAGGTATTTGGCGCCGCTTAAATCCATTGATTTACTGCGTTGACCGCAATCATTTTAAGTGAAATTCAATATTCGACTAAAATTTAGAGTAAATTGTCGAGAGCAATTTTGAAAATAGCAAACATTACCGGGATCGTGCCTTAATTTAACTTTGATCTAGTATTTACGAAAATTGCGTATGTGACCTCTGGTCGGTCTGCAACATTACGAAAAATTTCCTCCGTTTACACCGGCGGCTAACATTGTGGTGAAAGTGTTGAGTAGCTATTTTCAACATTGATATAAGGAAATGATGAAACGCACATTCATGAACCTAGTACTCCATTTCGCGTGTTGTGCGTCTTGCGTACATTGGTGTGCTCTCTAAAATCTGGCAGCTACGAGGGCGTTTTAACTGAATTAGTGTCCAGAAAGGTCTTGGCTCAGTTTATAATTGGGGGAGTCGCAATGCAATGAGTGCTACTAGCTCTCCCGACCTGGAGCACTGCAAAGTCTGGCTTCTGGCCACCAGGAAATCACAAAAGGAATCTACACCCACTCACTGAAATCAGAAGCAGAGCTTCTATAACACGATTATTATACTGTATTTGCTGTTCTTCCATTCCATGGCTTTGTACGTCGAGTAGGAGCTGAAGATAGGAATGCTCATTGGCGTTTTTATTCACACGCATGAAATTTGCCTTTTTTCAACATTGTGTCAAATGAAAGAATTTCATTTTCAAGCATTTGTCTAGATGCTATACCCACAGAAAATATCATTTAACTCAGGATTCCAAAAACGTTAAGTCGTTGAATCTATTTCCTGATCTCCATATGCGTAGTCACGAGTTACGTTTTGGTAGCGAAAATTAGAATCAGAAAACTTGGACTGTTAAAAATAGGAAACCAAGTACTGTGATGAACTAAAATCCAGCCAGCGAGTTAGATTGAAACTCCGCATACGAGACAATTATTCCCGCCAACATTGAGTAGCAACTTCATAATTAGTCTTTCATGAGCAAAATCTTGAGAAGCATCCGGAGAAAAATTAAGCGTAATGGTAATCAGTACTCAGAGATATTTTTGAAATTGCTCTAGTTATCAACCTTGATTAACCAGTTAATAAATGAAATTCTAAAAGGAAATCTTGATTCAATTAAATGAAAAATATAATGTTCAACGCGTTTCCCCGAATTGTACAACTTTAATTTCGTGAAAATCTACACCCAGTTATGTAATTTTGAAAGTGTTCTGAAGCAAATTTCATGAACGCTATTAATTGCGCTAAATTTCGGATTTTATTGTAAAATTTTACCCTAATTACTTCACTTATTTGGATTACTATTAAGCTAGTTTCTCTAAGCGGACGCACCAATCATCTTAGCATAATAGTTATTGCTGGTACTCGAAGAGTTCAGGTAACCAAGTTCCAAGACATGAAGCAGAAGTTGTAGTGCAATCTTCAGAACCAATTGGACGCCGCACAATGGAGAGCATTTCGTTTGTGCCGACGAACGCTACATCTAAATGAACGCTTGTAAAGTACAGGGTGCGGCAGTCAATTCTACGTTTTTAGGTTTCCACAACCTAAAAAATGCAGGATTGACTGCCGCACCCTGTATAACCCAGAGCAAATGAACTGTACTCAACCTACCAACTGACTTGTGGGACCATGGCAGCTTAGTAGCTAGCACCACGCCAGAACTACACGTACTAGTGAATGTCAATGGCTCTTAACCGTGAATTATTACGTCAAAGTAAAACTATGTAAATTATTCTTATATTGTCGATATTAAGGAACGTAGTTGAAAATTTACGGCTTCATCAAGCAGAAAGTATACGAGCATTTATATTAACGCATCAACGAATCTTCCCAAACTTGTTTTACATCAGCTTCAAATATCCTAATGAAGTGCATGATGTTAGACAAGGTTATTCATTTACGCAGCACAACCTTCTTTAAGATAGATTAGTAGAACCTGATCCAGAGTTATTTTTTTTCCATTTTCCAAGGCACTGAGAGCATTTTTGACAGAGGGATGAAAAAGAACACATAATGGCCGTTTGCCCAGCATATCATTTTTCATAACAATACGTGTATAGATAAGTACTAATCAAACAATGCAGCAACACATCAAAGAGGAAACCAAAAACCTGATACGAGATAAACATCATCGTAAACTCGAGAATAGCCTCTCCTTTTTGAGAAAAGCATCAGAAATGAGAAGCTTCAGAAATGGGAAGCTTCAGAAATGAGAGGCTTTAGAAATGAGAGCTTTCAGAAATGAGAGGCTCGAGAAATGAGCGCCTTCAGAAATGTAAAGTTGAACCAACCTTGGGATCTGAGACGCAAGTTCATCGAGGGAGTCGGCGGGCTCGAGAGGGGCTCTCTCGTAGAGCATGGTGGGCGGCATGGTGAGGGTGTTGAGGCAGGGCAGAGCGGACATGTTGCTCATGCCGCAGCCAGAAAATTTGTTCTTCCGACGACGTTCATCTCGACGCATAGACGCCAGACGAAACATAAACAGGTTCGACATGGACATGGCTGAAAAATGAAATCCGATATCATGCTACAACTAACACCATAAAAAACATCACCATTCAGACTAATTTTAATTTTTTTTTCTTCAAGTTTAGTTCGTCAGAAATCTAGCCAGATTGAAATTACGTCTCAGAAATGGATTGCAAAAATCTTACGTAAGCTGCTGCAAAACGTACTTCTACGAATTTCACCTCGTATTGCTACATTTAATTTCGACATCGCGTCTGAGTAAAAACTCACAAATCGAAGCTATGAATTAAACTATACAGGCGGTTAGCTGGCTGAATCTTAACAAGTGAAGTGCAACTTCAAGTTCTGATTCAAGTTCACAGGCTCCGAATGTTCTCATGTGCATGGATAAAGAACTGCCTATGGCTTCACAAACAAATTTTTGATAATCTATCGAAAAAACATCGCAATGAGCTTAAGATGGATGCCGTGTGTATGTTCGGATTCTCGTATTCAATATCGCTAATAGCATCCATCGGAATGAAGATGAAACTTTTGGCATCGTTGTAAAGAATTTATAACTTCATTCAACACATGAACGAGATTTATTGCATCACTATGATTTCATAGTTTTGCGACTTGAATGCAGAGTGGAGTAAATTATCTAATATTCCTATTCATGCCAATGCCTAATTAGCACCACGTGAATATTGAAGTTGACGTTACTGTGGGAGATACCTTTCCATATGCGATATCACTAACTGCAGATTAGCTCAATAGTGGATTTAGTATGAATGTTAAAACAAAAGTGAATAATACAACTGCGTAATTTGCTCAGATTCACACTCATTCGCAGAATACGAAAGTCCTAAAAATGACCTTACCTGCTGCGCGAGAAAACTAGCTCTCCAGAAAAGAGTGCCGAGCTTTCTAGTCTGAGAAGTCGAGAGTCTTATTAAGGAAACGAGGCACTTGAGCTTCTTTCAAGAAGCCTCGGAAGGATACGTGCTGAAGCGTAGTTCATCTATATTGTCACAGACTAAATGAGCTTTGCAAAAATTTTCACGACCAATGAACGCTCGACTGAAACCTCGCTTGCATGAAGTCCGCCATAATTAGACTCGACTGTAAAGTTTCAACGGCTGAAGTTGAGTTTCTTCGACCGGGGAAAGATGAGTAGTTGTTGATACGGAAGTCCACGAAGTGTTCTTCTATTTGATGGATTGTTTCTTTTTCCATTAACTTTTAATCGTTAAATATGTACATTAAACTTGGTCTAAAGTCACTCAGGTAAGCAGTTCATTAAACTTATATTCCAAGTTCCACTATCCCGAATGAAGAATGCTGTTAAAGAGGGTAATTATCACAGGAGAACTACTGATCTAGTGTATTTCACTAATAGGTCACCACAGGGGATTTCAACTTCCTGTGTCCCGTTCACACGCTATAGTTTGGGGCAGCCAGTTCAGACTATTCAGGATAAAATCGAGCCATTATTAAATAACAATTGACAAATAGAAAGCCCCCACGATTAATTAATACGCCCGATTTTTCAAATTAACTCTATTTTTCACAGCACTATGATGAATCAAAAACTGAGACGTTGAAATATCTTCTGTAGCTACAGTCTTCGAATTTTACATTCGACGTTAACCTTCGTTCATTTATATGTTGAGAATTTTCAAACTTAAAGTGTTTCTTCTAATCTTACTTGCACTTAAAAGCATAAGATCCAGCGTCAGGTGGAATATTTCACGGAAAGATTTACTGTACACCCACGAAACAACAGTATTTTCATCACAGATAACAAACTACAAAGGGTAAGCATCAGTCACCCAGAACAGCTTGCAGTCCTCCAATAAAATACAAATGTTCCACAAATTAATTGGAAAGAGCAAGGAAATAAATTCACAGTACGGAAGGTTTCTTCTGAGCAAGCATTCAATATTGGAAGAGAAACCGCATGAGTGTTTTTCAGTTAGAAATTTACGACTGCATCTGTTCTCACGTTAACCAATGAACTTTAACAAATATGCCTTCCTTAAATAACACTTCGCTTCAATTCTCTTACAGTATCAAGGCCAATGGCTAGTTTTCATTTGTAACAACACTACGTTATTGCGACAACATCAAATGAAACATGTACAGCTTCAAAAAGGTTTCTTCTCTCAGGTTTCCATATGAAGCGTTTGCCACTTTCGCATGACAAGCATTCAATTGATAGGATTTATTCAAGGTGCAGTGCTAAATCGTTTCTTGAAAATATAAGACAGCCGCTCTAGATTAATCATCAAAGATTTTTCATTAGGGAAGCCACTGGAAGCTATTGATGTTCAGCGGTGGTCAGGTGAGCCAGTACAAATTACGTGGGCACGCGCTGACGATCGTGATTCTCCGGTAAAGTTCAGGCTGGTCAGCCAGGCAGGATTCAAGTGAAGCGATATAAAGATTGTTGCAGTAGAAAAATAGCAGATTTTACCCTAGTAGCAAAAATAGTCTGTTGTGGTACTTCAATGAAAGCACTTGAGGAAAGATCAATGAAGGTGAATTTTTGGACCGAGTTTTGATTTCATCATTTCAAGAGATTTCATGTACTTATTCTAACGATCCACACAAAATTCCCTGCGAATGGAATCAAGACAATGTCATCAAAATGGGTAAAATCTGGAGAATTGTTAATTACCTGGAAGAAAAAATTAATTTCTCTGTTGACTCAGAAAAGATTAAAGCTATTTCATTACGTAACTCTAAAATTGCACAAGAAAATCATAACCGAATGGTAGCACATAATTCCTTACCATTAAAGTAAAATCAATCGAACAAGTGATTAATACAAGAAAGATGTAATTCAAGGATGTTGCCAACTCATCAACTTCTCATTTGCACGATAAATTCATTCCGAACATAAAATCACATACATTTTTCAAACCTTATTCTGAAGCATTCACATTGCCATTTGAAACCTGAATAGAATTATTGAATTATTTACGTACACAAAACACTGAATCCAACACGGACGCTATATTGATGAGGTGAATTCATTCAAAATTGCATACCAAATAAAACTTACAGTTTTCAGGGGATCGTAATTGCTTACTGTCAGCTCCAGCGAAGGCAGAGAGATGGTGCTCATAAAATTATTGTCATTACAAGCAGAAAACTCTACTTCGAAGTACGCAAAAAATCGAAAATCAATTTCATTCCGAAAAACATGTGCTCCGGACCCATTCGTTTTCATAATGTACAGATACATTCGTAAAGAAATCAAATGAGATTATGATCGTCACGAAGGTAGATTAAGAATTTTGAAATTGAGCGCGATCCTATTGTAAATCGAGTACAGCCTAACTGAACAGCGTCACACAGCTGCTCCTTGTTACGGTATGCAGAACCCATGCACGGACCCCATGAAACCGTGTTAAAAATCGCCTCTGTGATTGGGGTAGACAGCGGTCAATCAGCACAGCATTCAAGTGGCTGACAGAGCCTGAGCCAAAATGTTCACTTTATATCAGCCGCCGGTGGTGCAAAGGTACTGCGAGAAGCGGTGCCGTTTTGCGCACCCACACCGGCAGCCACCGCTGCTACCCAAGATGCTGCGACATGCTCATACAGAAACGTTGCTGCGAAACACAGACCTCCCACGTTAATATTAAGATACCGGCGGTATATTTTGGGGTAAGCAGCTTATGGTTGAATGTTTGAAGTACTCATTCTGCTGGCCTGAGCTCATCACCTTTAAATCAACCCAATTGCCTAGTGCGAAAAAATGTTATTGATCTGTTATTCAAGTTTACATTCTTTGGTAGATTGTGCATTTTTCGTAAGAATTTGAGTTAGAGATAGAACTTCCTCTGAGATTCTGACTCGCGTATAGAAGCCATACAGTCTTGTGTCACACAGCGCTAGAGTGAAGCAAAGACAGTCACTCAGTGTCAGTTTGAGTGCTTCGAGCATTTCACTGCAACGACTTAGCTGGTGACACCATTAAATTAGATTAGATGCTAGTTTCAGGAACATCTAATCTCGACATCTCAGGAAACTTATTTCTTTAAATGGTGTTTGAATGCATACGTTTAGTGATAACTAGTGCACTATACATCATGATATGCGCTCTCCGACCAGAAAGCAAATTCGTCCATTTGAATAGTCCCTTAATTTGGTTGGGAAATAAACTTTGAGATGGTTGTCATTTGAGCTCATTATCTGATTGTGAGACAATTCTTTTTAGCTCATTATCAGGTCGTGAAACAATATTATTTTCAACTTATTTTCAGGTTACGAAGCAATTTTCAACACACCAATTAAAAGACTTCGCATGCAACTCGCTTATATATTATACTCATCGAGAAAGAAATCAATCCACACTACTATGCTTAGTAATCTATTGTCTGGGGCTATATATTACAGCATTGAATTTGGCTCCATACACAATAAAAACAACGTACAGGGACAGCATTTACTTCAAGTCCTCATTATAATTATCAATTTCAAAATTTCTTCAGCTTCAGGGCTTTTATCCATGTTTCACTCTATACGATATTATAAACGTTGCGCTTCTTTATCACCTCTGAAGATGCATTCTGCGCAGAAGTTTATCGCTTTATTTCTTTTTTAAGGAATATTCTCGTCTGGTTATTTATGACTTCAATTAATCATGACTTTCTTGGTTTAATGATAGATTAAAATTGTACAAACCAGTTGTTATTTAGAGGGTTTGTTCTGCATTATCAGTCACTTTACAGTATTCATGGACGCTATGAATTTCTCCTCTAAAGCTATCTCATACTGTCACAACATGTACTTTAATTTATTTAAATAATAGCAGCATGTTTATACTCTCATATGTGAAATATTGTAACAAATGACTTCGCTTCAAGAAAAAACATCGGCACTACTGAAAGCATAAGCACAATTAAAATGTAAACAATAACATAGTATTTTTCAAAGTTAAAAAGAGTACAGTGCCTCTGGAATGTCTAGCATACGCTTAGTTTGGATTTTTGTGATATTTTCGTTCATAAATACCGCTGCTAATGAATCTCAGGACGCGCTGGAGTGCTTCTCATGAGTGCTCACGCTGCGCTCTTTGAAACTTGGATTAAAAAACTACGTCGGGAGCCCTGAAGTGTCACACGAGCAAAAATTTAGAGGCCATCAAGCTGCAGTGTTTTACAAGACTTCTAAAAACATGACCTGCATAAGCAGCAAACTTCTCAAATAATCTCCATTGCATAGCATTTTCGCTAATTTTTTCTTCCTCTGATCATTTCGCGTATAAAAATTAGACGAGATTATTAGTTAGTTTAAGCCCCCTATCCGCCACAAAGACAATCCAAACAGAAAAAGGAGGAAGGAAACATTTATTGTGTGTAGTGTGTTGATTAGAATTCCATTCTTGTCCAGTGTACCTGTATTGTTTAGGGTTGAATTAAGTAGAGCGCTTTGTTTTGTTAAAAGCCTGCTGTGTACATAGAATTAAGAACTATAGTAGAGATAAGATAATAGACTTCCGGGGGAGTGGTCTGCGGACACTTGGTCGCTGTCACTCGTGCGGAGGGGCTGATGCCTGGGGATTTGCTACGCCCCGTTCCGACCGCTCCTATCCGCTCTTGCTCTCGCTATCGTTTTGTTTAGGTTTCTCCTTTGCTCGTGCCTAGGTAATGTGTTAAAGGGTGCTAGGTAGCGCTTGAATCCTTGCTCCTTAAATTATCAAAATAAACCATTGATTTTAACTTGTTGAAGTCCAGTGGGGGTGTCAAATATATTTGTTCATTCGAATGTTCATCAATTACTACTCCGGTTCCAACCAATCGCTACTGGCTGTGCGTAGCACACCACAGTGTGGAGTTGTGGGAATGCGGAATCTATGCAGAAAGGGCATAGAAACAGCAAGTCGAGAAAGAAGTTTCTGAAACAAGATAGAAGTTGAAGAAGACAGTAGTAGGTGCTGAAAAACAGGACAGCAGTGAATCGATAAAATATGGTCCTTATCATAACAAAAACATTTCATTTCAACAAAAAGAAGGCCTACTTAACTCTTAGCCCGGGCCCTCACATTTTCCCCCTGGGAGCACTAATTTACGTAGGTACAATAGTTCTTTCCCCTGAGGGATTTGCGAATAAAACTCAGACGACGAAGTTCGACGAAGCCAACTTACGTCCCACTTCGCTCCTGAAGCCCTGACCTCGAACCAGAAATGAGCCTGCTCGAAGTATGGCATTAAGTTCTGAAACCTCCTCGCGCCAGCATAAAGAAATTTCAATATACCGAAGCGGTGAATGGCTACCAATTTTTAATAGTTTTGGTATTAAATTCATCATGTAGAAAAGACGGAAAACATCATAGAAGAATGGCAGAGTGAAATGTCAAGTAGGTTATATTATATATATTATATAAGTGGTTGACTCCTGATATATTTGAAATTGCTTGTCGTGAAAAGAGGTTTCCATCATGTATCGGTATCAGATTCACTTGAATTTTTCCGTCATGAAAATTAAATTAGATAAAGAAGGAATAGCAGAAAGAGATATGGTACATAAATTGAAATTAAGTAAAGCTAGTGTTCGATTGCTGCATCTTCTCCTCTGTCGAAATTTAAATTTAATTAACTATACCAGGCCGCTGGGACAATTTTTGGGCAATTTCCAAATCTTCCTCTGTACCGCCGTGCCAAATTCCGTTGTACCAACTAATGCGAGAAACAAGTGCGTCTCAAACTAAAAATGACCAAGCAATCATAGTCAAACTTCATGGTTAGCCATTGCAAATGTCTACCCTCATGTGTTGGAAGGGACTTTGTGTGGTTTAACGTTTAACAATTTAGTTCAGGGCCTCAGGTCTGATAGGAATTATGAGTCATGTAATGTATTAAATTTATGGATATTCTGAGTGGAGAGGAGGATAAGGTAATGACTTGTGCCTGACAAAAGTGAAGCAAAATGAGATCGCTTGAGTAATAAAATTGTTAGTTTCCGAAAACATGAACAAACGTAGAAAACGTTGCGGAGCTAATGAGCAAACACTGAGCAGACAATTTCGCAGCGGGTTATGAAAATAACTATATACTTCTTGCAACAATAAGTAAAAAATTGTTTCCTACATTAAACCATTACAAGTGAAATTAGCTAAAAATTCAACAAGATAATCATTTGTGCAGCTATACGGACGTTAAAAACCAGCAGAAAAGAAACTACTTTTTCCTTAAAATTGAAAGAACCGCTTTTCCCGAAAAATGGCTTTAAATGGAAAAAAAGACAAAAAATAAATACCAAAGATGAATTTAAAAGTGGCAGCAACAAAATCGTTGCAAACGAAAATAATATCGTCTCAAACTTTTTGTGGCGGCAATAGGGCGCAAGGAGAAGCGAATTTAAAACCAGGAATTGATTTCAAACGGCCAAACTTGAGAACACTTTTCTCCGCAAAAACTGCTCCCGCACTTCACCTGTTTAAAAATCGTACGTTTCAAACCAGGGATTCGCAATAACAGCCGTACAGCGTACATGCAAATGAAAACATTTGTTTGCTTAACTCGTGCGAACTCGAAGAAGCAATAATCATTGACATTCACTTCAGCACGCAACCGTTCATACGTTATAAAAATACTGCAGGCCAGGAGAGCGAAAAGAAACCATGGAAAACATTACCACAATAACTACATGGGTGCAATAACTATAACAGTCACCACATCCTAGAAGCAATCATGCAATTTCAAGAGCTGTTGTCGATGAGAAGTTTAGATCTACCCCAACAAAGTTGAAACCAGAATCGGGAAGATTCGGGGTCTCTTTTCAGGTATTTGAGCTCGGCTTAACCCTTCGTTCTCTTTTACAATGCGTGTAAAATATCTCTGGCAAAAATAGCAGCTCAAGGCTTCGCCTTTATGAAGTGATCATTTACATCGTTAAGGTAACTTTTCAACGGTTACGATCAAAACACCATGCACATGTTTTGAGTTTTCGCTTTTTAACCCCTTCATCAAAACGTCTTCTGGTTCTCATCACTTTTAGGATCCGATATCGTTCTAACTCTAATGGGAATTAAATATCTCCGATGACGGAAGTCTACATTACAATCTCACAAATAAGGGTATAAAAATTATCAAAATAACGGAGTGACGATGAAATTCAAAACCAGCTATTTTAACGTACGAATTTCACCTAACTAGCCTGAAGAATTAATTCCAAAATTTCTAGGGAAGCTGGAACTACATCACCGAACAATGTTATTTACAGCATATCACACTAGTCTATTAACACGTTGACCGCGATGGTCACAAGTCTGCCGATATGTGAAGAGAAAGATCCTATTCTCAAAGTAGCTAGCGCAGCTGAAATTAATTGATTCACCGCGTTGCCCGCGATGTGTAAAACTGAAGTTCAATGTTGAACTAAAATTTCGACTCAATTGAAGAAACAAATTTTTAAAAATGCAAACATTAACTGGATTGAGCTTTTATTTAACTTTCATTAAGCCTTTATGAAAATTGAGTATGTGACTACTGGTCAGTCAGAAGCATAATGAAAATTTCCTCCTAGTACACCGGCGACTCACGTCGCGACCAACGAGTTAATGCTGGACTCAGAATCCGGATGTCTCTGACCTAAGAATGCTGGGTTCTCGCGCTATCCTGAAAAGTTGCAACTCCATTATAGTTCTCCAAAGAGTAAATCATTAAGAGCTCATTTCCGAGAAAATATTTCCTTATCGATGGATTTCATCCCCTGAGCAAGAAATTGATAGCTTTCTCTAGAACCAGGTATGAAAATAATATTTCAAACCTGTGCATGGCTTATAATTTCAAAAACAGAAATAATACATAAACAAGTCCTTGAATAAAATTAGGAAAATTATTTGATAACATTAATAGAAACAAGGTCGAAACTCAGTCGTTTCGATGGCTGAGTCAAAAGCCTGGTTCTCATTATTTCAAAATCATTGGAGGCTCTCGACATTCTGATTAGAATAGAAAAGCCATTAAACGAATAAGAGAAAGAATTTCGTTCAGGAGGCGCACCTAACAAAGGGCCGAGCACTTAGCGTGATCGAGAGATCGTGTGGACTTTTCCAGAAAACCTCCTTCCTCACTTTTTTCTCGAGTTGTAGCCCATTAATTCATCACGACGAATGTGATCATTTTTTAAAAAAGATAAGAACATACCCAATTGAGTTGATTCACGCAATTATAAAGAATTGTCCTTGAAATGTTAATCGGCATGATCAACACGTAAATTCTTTAACTCCACACTAACAACGTGTTTTGAAATGAAGACGTAGCAATGCTTTGGAAGCGTAAACTCCACATGAATTCACTGTATAGAACAAAGCTAAAAGTCTACAATTGATGACACTAACGGCAGTTCTCAGGAAGTTTCCCCCTTTTGAATGAACTAAGACTTTCACGACTATGTCAGTGATGCTGCAGACTAAATAAAACTCGAGGCAGGAGATTAAGAGCGTGCTCGAACTAAAGTAGCACTTTGGTAAAGGACAATGTACACAAGAACCTCCGCTCATGGAGCACATTTGTAGCCATCTCATCTGGGGCCCATAATTCTGAATAAAAACTGCAAGACCCAACTGTGACAACACGCACCTGCTAATGTTCAGTTAGAATTCGATGCAAGAACTAGAAACCATTACTCACACACACATCATGCGTTGTCAGACACCACGAGAATTGATTTCATTGAGTCCAATACGTTCAACTATTCACAAGAAGTCAACATTTACGTCCGTCTTGTGAATCGATACAACTTGTGAGGAATTTGTCCTGTAAGAGCATCTATTCCGTCTCATATCACAGAAATGAACGTTTTCTAACCAGTTCAACACGCAAAAAATTAAATTTTATGACTCAAATGATTGTCTGCCAGGTATAATCAGCATTATTGAGTCGACAAGATATGAGAAAGTGTGATAATAATAGAGCATGATACATTGAGCCCCATTCCTGGCCAGTTAAATGCAGCTTTAAAACGACGCTTTCAGGTTTCAATGACGTATTTCTATGTTGCATCAACTTTTTCAGTAGTTGCAAATAGTTTTGAACACGAACACTATTGAATTTAAGCATCCACCGAGACAGCAGCAAGTTCCTGAATTTCGCCCATCAGGAGATCAATTTGACAAATAAGCCTCTGAAACGATATTAGGCTAGTGAAACTTACGTAGCTAAACTAGAAGTGAAACGACAGCACTTTTAGACGCCAATTTATTTGTTAACGCTACGAGTTATGCGAAAAGCACAGACTATTGAAAATCTTGTTGAGTATATTTTTATATACCGATTAAAAATACGTACATGTTAGATTTCCTTGAACATTTTAATAAACACTGACTACGGTTGGTTCAAAAACCAAGTGAGAAAAACCATCACTAAAGCAATAGTAATTCAGAAATTCAAACGAATTTGAAATATCATGCTAAGAATTATTATTCACGTTTACGATTACAAAGGATTAATTTGATTTTGAGCGTCACAGCTCCGTACTTGCAGTTCCACAGTTCACCGATATTCCATTATACGAGTTTTTACTATATTAAGTAAGAAAATAGATTATCATAAATGAATATGATAAACATATTTATCAAACCTCTTCATAATTTGAGAAACAGTAATAGCGCTTCACTCAAGATGCAGAGCTACGACTAAGACTAACCTTCATCACAACCTTTTGTTTCCGTGAAGTATTCCTACTTTCTCAATTGCGAAATCCTCTGCAAACATTTAACCATAGACAATACATGAACAAATTATTCAATATTTGAAAAGGATTGCTCAACGCGATCACGGATCACATCGGTCTAATCCCGGTAATGACAGCCAAATAAAAGCAGCGTCAGCAATTGGGAAGCGGTGCACGTGCAGATCAGAATGGATATCATCACAGAGCCAAAAATTTACTGATTTTAGAAAGAATAATGTACTGAATGAATAACACAAATATGATTGTATGGAGGAGAACATAAATAAATAACAAATAAATATTACTCGTTAATAACCTGGATTTCAACCACGAAAAAGCAATAATTAAGTTCCTCTGTTTTATCACTATTAGTCAATAAAACATAAAAAATGCAAACATAAAGCTGCGTCTCGCTGCTTTTAATTCTTAAACACATTCATCATTCATAGTTTTACAAATAAAATATTTCTTGGTTTAATTGTATTGCGTTTTCACTGCAATCTATGTATAATGATCAGTGTGTAAATCTATGTATAATGATCAGTGTGTTAACAAACATTCACTCCAAATTTTTCCCACATCCATAAATAGATGGGCAAATGAATGAATAGGAAAGCGTATGAGTACATTGATTAACTAAAAAATTAAACTAATGGACAAACGCAATGATAATTTTTTATTCATTAAATGG
>JACJUY010005156.1:1245-23909 GCA_014220935.1 Platorchestia sp. MABIK
GCGCCCATCACCAGCATCCGGCGCCCATCACCAGCATCCAGCGCCCATCACCAGCATCCGGCGCCCATCACCAGCATCCGGTGCCCATCACCAGCATCCTGCGCCCATCACCAGCATCCGGTGCCCATCAACAGTAAGTGAATCATATGGTTTCCAAAATGGAGAATCTAAGCACAAAACCTTTTTCCTTTTCCTCTTAACAAAGATCGCAATTAAGGTTCCTTGCAACTCGGCTTTTGCTATATTTTCTTCAGCAACCACAACAGCTAATTAACCTTAACAAGTAACTTCCACAAAATTCAATTAGTACCACATAAAAAAAACTAACAATTAGCCCAGTAATTTACCAGCTCTAATCATTATTGAACTCACAATTAGCGCTCGACAAGTAATCGATAATCGAACAGGATTACAATTAGCTAATGAACGCCTCAGTGACTGAACTAATCAGCAAGGAGACCTAAACAAGCAATTAATGTTCAACAATTTGAATAATGTACGCAAATCTAATTTAATTGCGGAACACAAACTCCAATTAATGATTCGCGAATAATAACACCAAAATTAACAAAAAACGCAAAGCTAAAATTTACAGGACCAAATAATTTTTTTAATTTGAACTAATATATCACACTTCCCCAGTATTGGCGCGGCTTGGACACAGCCAACCCTATTTTCTTCACTAAACCCTTTGAGCATTGAATCTATTGACTTCAAAATGATCCATCACTCATTTTGCAAATTTCTTATTTAAGGGGCGGGACTCCTTGATAAATCAAGGCGGCCGGTTTTTGTCCCTCTTCGAGCACAGAACAATTTGAGATAATCACACAAAATTAGATTAGATTACTAGTTAGTTTAAGCCTCCCTATCCTCAATAAATGAGATCCAAAGAGAGGAAGGAAGAAGGCACCATTTAGTATGGAGTTAAGTGAACGCGGAATCTATGTAGAAAAGGCATAGAAACAGTAAGGTGAGAAAAAAGTTCAGCAAACGAGATCAAAGTTGAAGAAGAAAGAAGTAGGTGCTGAAAACAAGACAACAGTGAACCGAAAAAAAGGGGGTCCTTAACTTGAAATAACAAAAAAAATTTCAACGAAAGAAGGCCTACCTAACTCTCAGCTCGGGGCCCTCACATTTTCCCCTGGGAGCGCTTATGTCCATAGATACAATAGTTGTGTCCCCCTGGAGGGTGCGGCAAAAGACTACCTACGACGGGCGGTGGTCGCCAAAAGTTTGTTGCTTCACACGCCGGATGCGCCACGCGTTGCTTGCTCATGCAACGCTATAAAATCGAGTAAAAAATTAACGTGGTCGACATTACAGTGAAACTGGTGAGAAAACAAGTAATTTATGCAAACGCACAACACCCAGGGCGGCGCATCACAAACGTACACATGAAAATCTATATAATATTTACATTATGTACAATAGAAACCTTCAAGATTTCGAATAAATTTTAGAGTTCTTACAGGAACTCTTTCGCAATGCAAACCTAAATACAGAAATACAGAAATTATTTGGATCACACAACAAAAATCACTACTAGCATTAAAATTAATACAAGTTGTGATCAAAGATCACTTCTCACCGCTAAGACGCCACCGCGTGAAGGTACACAAAAGAGATAAATCACAACACATCAAACGGAGGTTGTATACGAATCAAGTTTTGCCTCCTGAATTTCAAGCAGCGCTCAGAGAGCGCGTAATGGCGAGTTAGGGGAGATGAAAACTACTTTCTGCGGACTGGAGGCTGACATCAAAGCTAACTCCGACATCGCAGGCCTAATAATAACATTGTCCATCACAACTTCCGTTTGTGCGATCCAATTCGAATTAGATTACATGTTAGTTTAAGCCTCCCTAAACGCTACAAAAAAGAGCGTATTAAAGAGAGGAAGGAGGAAGGCACCATTTAGTATGGAGTTTAGGGAGGCCAACACAAAATCCGCGCGTACATTTGGACGCGGTAACAGAACCGATATTAATGCCAGATGGCGCATTGCACGGCTCTACGTTATGTCAGGTATAGACTAGGCTAGGTTCAGTTATGTTAGGTTAAGTTTAAATTAAATTAGGGTATACTTCATCTATAATGCCAATTAAAAATTAAATATACCAAATAAAAAAATACTCTCGAGGTGAACGTATAAGTCTTTCTGCGAATCTAAATTGAGATTTAATGACTAAGTTTAGAATAGGCAAGATCGTCTATGGTTCAGAGGCGTTGATTTGATTAGACGAGCGAGTTTAAGCCTCCCTAACTACAACGAACGTGTTAGCAAAGAAGAAGAAAAGTACCATGTAGTACAGAGTTCAACCTACGAGGAATCTATGCACAAAATATGTTATTAACAAAGATCTTGAGCATAGGGACAGAAAGTGTGTTTATGAAACAAGACAAAGGTTGAAGATGAAAGTATGAAATGCAGAGAAACAGGACAGCAATAAACCGCAAAAAAAAATTCCAGGAAAAAAACCCTGGTTGGTAGATATTATCAACACGATGGTCTATACATATAAACACGAGCTCGTGGCGTCACACCTTCCCCTCGGGAGAACTAATCCCACACACTCAGCAGCGGCCGCCTTTAGAGACAACTATAGTCGGACCAGAATGAAATGACCGTTTAGGGGCGGTTCCCAGAAATGCACGGTTGCCAAATCACAAACCCCTACCCATCGAAAATATTAGACATACATACATATACCAGGCTTCTCCTCCCTATGGGAGGGTAGCCGACAGCAGGCCACAATCATCACCCTTAGTCACTAGGAGGCGAGAGAGGCAGCACTAGCCGCACCAGAACGGCCAGGATCAGCAGCCCAGCACAACCACCTTCCACAGTCAGGCCCGACCGCCAAAGCTGGTTTACCCCAACCGCTTCATCGAGTGCAGCCCCTCCCCCCGCACAGGACAGGTCAACCCCATCACACGCGGGCAGGCGTGTGAAGGGGATTTTTTAATTACATTTAAATAAATAATAATACTCTTCCATTACACAAATATAAAACCCATTTGAAGTTTCAAAATTTTGCTTATCAGAAGTATCTTTATGCTCCCACACCTTACCTTTTATTTTGGAAAAAGTAAATATCCCTTTACGTCGTTCTTCCACCGAACGTGTCATGTTTGACGATGAATAGTAATAAACTCGCAATTCTTCTGTTTCCTGTAAATGTTCTTTATAGAATTTTGTACAACTGATTTTTTGCTTAGTTGACAACAAGTTGGCTTTCCACTGCTCAACACGTGGGAAACGTATTATGACACATGCGTACCACTAGGTATACGTTCTGGTGTAAATGGACAGCATTTTATTCTTTATAACAGAATTTAAAAATGAATTTCAGCGTACGAGTTGATACATAACTGCGTAAAAAAAATTTTCACTGTTTTTTATGAATAGAAATGTTTTCGAGCAGTAATATTGTTTTTTTTAATTCTGGCCCACACAACCATCTGAACTTAACCAAAGGCAGCGACCACGCAAACGCAGTCAACGAGTAAAGAAAAAGCACAAGCAGCGCAAGAGGCGTGTAGATTCAGATAACATCGTTTCCAGCGAGAGGATGGGAAGTTTTGTTAACAATAATAAATCATTTATTTTATTAAACACTGGCGTCTCACGAGGCGTAGTGCAGGGCGGTCTATTTTATGTCGACAATTAAGCCGAGTTCGTTCGCTTATAGTATAACCTGGGGTCGGTTTCTGCACCACTGCGCTCATCAGGTGTGCTTGCCGACCAGGTGCCTCTTCAAAAAACTACTTAGGTAGTTTAGTATCACAGGTCACAATTTTATTATCTTTCCTAATTTGTGCTTGCCATCTTGATGCCTTTTCATGTTACCAGCATAAAAAGAGGAGTAGTCACGCAGCTCACATTTTAGAGGTTTTCCTAATTTATGTTTGCCATCTTTATGCCTTTTCATGCTACCAGCATGATAAGAGGAGTAGTCACGCTGCTCACATTTTAGTAGCTTTCCTAATTTATGCTTGCGAGCTTGATGTTTTTGCATGTTACCAGCATCATAAGAGGAGTATTCACACAGCTCACATTTTAGTAGATTTCCTAATTTATGCTTGCCATCTTGATGCCTTTTCATGCTAACAGCATAAAAAGAGGAGTAGTCACACAGCTCACATTTGAGTGGTTTTCCTAATTTATGCTTGCCATCTTGATGACTTTTCATGCTAACAGCGTAACAAGTAGAGTAGTCACACAGCTCACATTTTAGTAGCTTTCCTAATTTATGCTTGCTAGCTTGATGTCTTTTCATGTGACTAGTATCACGAGAGGAGTAGTCACACAGCTCACATTTTAGTACTTTTCCTAATTTATGCTTGCCATCTTGATGCCTTTTCATACTAACAGCGTAACAAGTAGAGTAGTCACACAGCTCACATTTTAGTAGCTTTCCTAATTTATGCTTGCGAGCTTGATGTTTTTGCATGTTACCAGAATCAAGAGGAGTATTCACACAGCTCACATTTCAGTAGCTTTCCTATTTTATGCTTGCGAGCTTGATGTTTTTGCATGTTACCAGCATCATTAGAGGAGTAATCACACAGCTCACATTTTAGTAGATTTCCTAACTTATGCTTGCCATCTTGATAACTTTTCATGCAAACAGCGTAACAAGTAGAGTAGTCACACAGCTCACATTTCAGTAGCTTTCCATATTGATGCTTTCTCATGTTACTAGCATCAAAAGAGGAGTAGGCACACAGCTCACATTTTAGTAGCTTTCCTAATTTATGCTTGCCATCTTGATGCCTTTTCATGCTAAATGCATGAAAAGAGGAGTAGTCACACAGCTCACATTTTAGGAGCTTTATTAATTTATGCTTGATAGCTTGATGTTTTTTTATGCTCCCAGTATCACAAAAGGAGTAGTCACACAGCTCACATTTTAGTGGTTTTCCTAATTTATGCCTGCAATATTGATGCCTTTTCATGTTAACAGCATAAAAAGAGGAGTAGCCACACAGTTCACATTTTAGTGGCTTTCCTAATTTATGCTTGCTAGCTTGATGTCTTTTCATGTGACTAGTATCACGAGAGTAGTCACACAGCTCACATTTTTAGCACTTTTCCTAATTTATGCTTGCCGTCATGATGCCTTTTCATGCTAACAGCATAACAAGTGGAGTAGTCACACAGCTCACATTTCAGTAGCTTTCCGAATTGATGCCTGCAAGCTTGATGAATTTTCATAAAATAATTATTTATAGAACAATAATCACAGAGCTCACATCTAAGTAATTTCCCTATGCTGTGCTTGCAGGCTTGGTGCAACTTGAAACTTCTTCCATAAGCGGTGGTGAATGCACACTGCTCGCACTTGAACAGTTTCTCTTTGCTGTGCTTCCTGCTTTGGTGTTGCTCAACACTCCTCATGTGCGCTGAGGAGTAGTCACACAACTCGCAATTGTACAATTTTTTTACCTCCTGTTTTGCCATTTTATGTTCCTTCATAGGTTTCTTTCCAGAACCGAGGCACACTTCAAACATAACTTTCTTATCAGGTTTCACCTCTAAACGCAGTTTTGATTTATTGGAATGAAAATCAGAATAACTAGAAGACTCGCACTTGAAATGAAGCCCTAATTTATGCTCGTCACAGAGGTGCAATACAAGTTCGTCCTTCCGAGTACTCGAGTAATCACAATGTGCACACAGGAAGCGTACTGATTTGAGTGTGTCCGGAGGGTTGACCTCAACACCACTGCCGCTACTCGACACGTCTGACATTAGCGAATCAGCGCTCCCTTGAGATGCTCCAGCTGATCTCTGGTGAACAGCCCATGTGTTGCACGCACCAGAGCTGCCTTCCCTCAACTCGTCCTCTGCTTCTGCTTGCTCTGTACGAGCCTCGGCACAGGCATCGTCTACTTCTTTCTTGAAAGTGAGGGCAAAGGGGGCTGCGCTCATTTGGTCCTGGAATCAATAACTTGAGTCATTTGTTAACACACAAACATTAAATTTCCGACTAGGCTTGAATATCCCTTCAATACGAACTGTAAAAATTGACATCTGGAAAAAACAAAAATTGACATCCGCTATATATGACATCTGTAATATCAGTCATCAGTAAGCAGTCAGCCAGCCAGTCGCAGTCAGGTGGTAGTCTTGGTCTGTTGCTTACAGTCTGCAAAAGTGCCAACCAACTGATGGCTGCTGGACTGTCCGCCATTAAGGTATGTAAACATGACGACCAAAATTACTAAGACAGAAAATTAAGCCAGGCACCTATGACTAAAGGGAAGATATCTTGCAAAACAGCAACTAAAAAAACAGTGTTGGGGGACAGGTAGGCTTTCTACCATCAACATGTGTAGCTTAGATCACTAACGCTAAATACCTTGGTTTGTGACAGACCTACCTACGTTCCTATTTTTGTCTCAAGGTGAATTACAAGACGACACTCCCAGGGCATGATATTATTATTTAATTTCTTTATGTTTATTCATACACTTTACCAATAATTATAATAACCAGGAGTGGAGAGTAATAACCTACCTACTTACAAATAACCCTAACCAAATAAACACTCGACTATAACGCAGTGGGCGACTATACTAGGGGCAGCCTGGCGTGGCAGCAACCCTAGGGCAACTTCCCACTCAGCAACACGGCTGACCCAAGGCTGGCCTGCTCGAGTGCAAGGGCGGCAGCAAAGCCGATACAAGGGTACAGAAGTGATAGGAGGTGCAGGAGTAAGGCAGCGGCAGGAGGTGCAGGAGTAAGGCAGCGGCAGGAGATGCCGAGGTGCGGCAGTGGCAAGATGACGCAGAGCGGCAGCTGCAAGATATGCCGGAGTGCAGGAGCAGTGGGAGATGCCGAAGTACAGCGGCAGCAGATGATGCTGGAGTACCGCAGCAGCAAGAGATGCCGGAGGAAGAATCAGCCATTGTGGGCTGTTCTTTAGTCTTAAGTTTCGGCTGATACAACAGAGCTTCCGAGTGATGGCTCTGGTGTCTGCCGTCGGTCTCGGCTCCTGCTCTCCGGTTGGAGGTCTTCCTGCCAATCTGCCGCGCACAATAAATAACTTCCAATGATAATACAAGCAATGAAGTATGTAGTTTCTCAATTTTACCTAATAAATTAAGCAATATCATGTCCGAATAAATTTTTCAATCAATAAATCCTGTGAAGTCATCTGTAAATCCTGAAAAGTTATGACTTTCCTCTGTAGTGTTGTTTACAAATAGCTGTAGAATATCTCCAGCTTGTCTCTCCTCACCTGTTTCTCTTACTTTGTTTCTATCTTGAGCTTCCTGCTCAGAGCAGTTAGAGACATCTTGTAGGTAACTCTCTTTGTAACTCTAAGCTCTTTCAGACCAGATTAAAAAATTCCCTATCAAAAAACTATCCTGAGTTTCTATATTACTACTAATCTTGAGAGAACTTGACTGTGGTGTTTTGCTTTTAATGCTGGATACTGGTTCATCCAACCCTAAGTCATAATTATCTGACACCCCCCTAAACATCGAAGATGACATCCTATAATTAATGCCTTCTATTACATGTGAATCCATACTTATTTGTTGGAATACCTGGTTTTTGATATCCTCACTACAAGTAGGTTCACTCAGATTTTTAGGAATTAAATTGAGTTTTAACATTTTGGTCCTTTTCTTTTTTTTCTTTAACAATACCTTTACTTTTGATTTAGAAATTGTGTTTGCAGACTTATTTACATCCTTGTTTCTACTCTTTGAGCTACGGAAAGGAAGCACAGCTTCTTCCTTTGAATCACTAGGATTACTACTAAAGATTATGTTTGTCCTATTTTGATCTGATTCAGACCCAATGCTGAGGGTTACTTTTTGAGCTCCAGTTTCTTCATTGAAGATAACATGTTCCTTTAAATAGTCTGGAACTTCTCTCCACAGCTTTAATTATTTATAGTGTGCTTTAGTAATATTTCCTCTCACTGTAACATTTTTTTGCAGGTCATACGTTACACTATTAGACTGTACTTTCATTTTTCTGTATGGACCTTCATAGCATCTGGACAACATGCTTGTAACACTATTTCCTTTCCTTCAAGTTTTCTTCAAGATATGTTGGCCTTCACTAAATGGTGCGAGCTTAGGGTGTCCTGCTTTCCATGTAGAAGTGGTGTTGCTATCTGATAATACATAGGAATATTGTAACCAGTAGGGTGTGGTGCCTGCAACAAACACTGAGATGGGCTCATTCCTAACTGCGAATGTATGGTATTGTTATGGACCAACAAGGCTTGTGACAGCTGAGTGTCCCATGTGCTGGGATTTTCATTCACTAGTCCTTTTAGGATTTGGATAATTGTCCGATTGCACCTCTCCACACACCCATTCGATAATGCCTTTGGAATTTATCCTTTACCAGTTAGTTAACATTAATAAATCTGTTCTGAAACAGAAAAATACGGGTTAGGGAACAGGCAGATTGCACCATCTCATTTTCAAACACGTTTAAGCGACTGGTGAATCGCCCCACTACAACAGGTTAGGCAGGAGAATAAGGAGAGAGACCATGTTAGGCAGGACAGCTATGAAGGACTTGCTGTTCTCGAAATGCTTGCTTAAAATGCCTAATTTCAATCATTATAGAGTTGGGATTAGACAGGCCAGCCACCAAGAAATTCAGAACAAGAGCCATTTTCAGCATTTGGGCAGAAAATCAAGTCGGGCACAATAGCACCCACTGACAGGGTAGGCCACGTTGCCTATCAAACATTTCTACAAACAAGCAACTTTACCAGAAAATTGCAGACTTGAATTCCCACGCAGCACAGTAATACAGGAAAAAAATAAAATTTTTATACCATGTGAGTTGCTAACATCAGCCACGACAAAACCATAACCTATTGGTTCGTTGCATGGTTGTCCGAAATGTCCACTTGCAAAATTATGGATGTCCCTGACGCTAGCAGGCGAGCAAAACGAGACAGCACCAATACTAAATTAATACAACACCACTTCAAAGCTTTAAGAAATGAATGAGGAGATGGTATCAATTCATACATTTGACAATTGCCCCATCTTATCTTAGTAACGATGATTATCACAGAAACTCAGAACATGACACCTTCAAGTGGCCCAACAAGGATAAATAACCTGTTTCAGTTAGCACATCCCACTACACAATCAGTAGAAGTTTACAGCGCAATAGTGACAAAAATATGGAATTAAAAGACAGAATGTTCAAGACACTCATGCAGAAGGTATGTAGATTGCACAGAGTGTCAGCTTTCTTCACGAAATTAAGTAGCAAATGGAAAGATGAAGGTGAAAATTAGGAATCAAAATCCATAAAACATTCTTTCAACAAATCTGGGGGGTTTCCTATGACATTTGATATACTTGAGAAATGGCAATTTCACAACGGTACATGTACATTGAATCAGATGGGAACTATATCCATAACCCCTGAAGTGAGCGAGGCGGCATACGGAGCGTCATCAAGGACAACGCTCTCCAGCCGACCTCACTGGAGAGCAAGCAAATTTAATGAGATCATCAAAGGACAAAAATGAATTAGAACAAATGGAACTAAATATGGAACTGGTAGCACACTCAGCCGGGCATCAAAGCACCCAGACTTGAGGTGCAAAATGCGCATAAAAATATGAAACTGAGGATAAAACAACAAATGGAACGAGCCGGAATGTTGTCTACGCAGATAATAAAACCAGACAGGAAAAACGAAGAACAAACCCAAAATGCAATGATTGTGTAATATCTTAGGTGGTAATACCATGGAAGCAAGCCCTGTTGTTGCACTTTGGCCATTGAGTTCCTCTGGGGCGAGTGAAGTAGCGGTCTTACTTATACTTCTCCTGAGGTGCGTATCGGTGCTACAGGATGGAGAAGTTGGAACATTATATTTATTAAATTGATATTGATACATCTTAGGATTACGGAATACTTGAAATAACTAGATAGAATTTAAGCGGCAACTGACCTAGAAATGCTTGACATAGAGTTCAGGGGTGACTAAAATCTAGCACTACACCACACTGATAATATTGGTGTAGTGTTAAACAGCTGTAATTAAGGCGCTTCATGGCAGAGCATGTTCTCAAGTAGTCGAGTACAGTGCCATTATATGAGCATCTGCTTGGACAATATCTTCTTGCTCGTCAATTCTCACGTGAAGATCAAGGCTAGTCACAGCAAGTAACAAAAGCGCAAATTGTGCCTGGACAACTTCACTTTTAGACAAGTGATAATTTTCTCTAGAGTTCAGAATAGCAAACTAGTGTAGCCATTGATCAGGAAAATATGAAATTCATGCGTAGGGAAGCAACAGGCGCAAAGTTATATGAAATTTAACAAGAGCTTCTCTAAAAACCCAAACGTATGAAACAAGGAGGTTGAATGGGTGGAGGCGGCATGGCTATCTTTTGCCAGTCAAGCGAGTGAAGCCACACCTGCCGTCCCAAACCCCGCCCACCCCAGTTGCCGTCCCAAGCCCCGCCCACCCCAGTTGCAGTCCCAGCATTTGACCCCAGTTGTGGGGGTGTGAGGCGGTGGAGGTGTACCACCACCTCCAACATCAGGGACAGAACATCGCGCTGTGAAATGGCAGACTTGCGCTACTCTGTATCGCATGTATTCTTTGCTTAGGCATACATTTCAACTGTGTCCTTGCTGAATGATAAAGAACAAGAATCTTTACATAGAAGTATTTATTTAGCAGCTTATATTCAGCTATGTAAAGAAATAAATAATTACATACGCTATATGCCTCACATACATGATTTTTTCTGTGTTCTAAGTTAATAAAGAATATTTTTACAACCATCTAGGTAATTTAATTTTGTTGTACAGAGCATGCCTTATAGAATATAGGCATTACATTTACATACCAGAAAAAAAGTCAATTTATTTGAAATCTTGCGGCTGAAATATTTCTTTTGATGAAAAGTTTTGTTAAATAGTTCAGTAGAGTGATGACATCTGAATGTAATATATTGAAATACAACAGATTTTATTAAGGGAAGAGTACCCCCAGAATGTCGAATTTTCTTGAGATATTAATTTTAGCTGCAATAGGAAGGGTAAGATGCCAGGTACATTCTGTGAAAAAATGAAGTTCGTACGTTCATTGGTTCGCCAAATACGGGGGTTTGAAGTATGGGAAGGGGGGAGGGGAGGGGGAAGTGGTATTTTATCATGTTACACCTCCCCCTTGGCACTTTCTTCACGGCTTGACGTTGCTATGTCATCTTCTATGTCTCTTTATTACTGGATAATGATATCAAGGGTCCTAGCTGACCCAACCAATAGACACAAAGAAAAATTGAGATTGTTTATGTTTTTGTTTTTTTTTGTTTACCTTATTTTAGGGGATCAGAATGTGGGGTTTCAAAATGCATCTCCTCCTACAGTTTTTGAGCTACAGTAATGATTTTAAAATCATTGGATGCGGAATGACAAGGGCTTTTTAAAACCAACATGGCGATTCAGTATTAATTTTTGATCAAAAGTTGTGACGTCATAAAGTTCAAAATTTGACGAAAGAAGACAGGAACTGGAATTTTCTTTGTTTTTCTCATTTCAAACAAAAAGTTTGAAGAATGACAAGTTGGTTTTTGAAATCTTCAAGTATTTCCGCATTCAATGACACCAAAATCATTCCTGTAGCTTGAAAACTGTAAGAGATGCATTTTGAAAAACCTCCTCAAAAATCTCGCTTACTATGAATATCTCGTTTACTATAGGGAAAATCGCATTTTTTTATTGATGACAAATGATTCTTAATTGTATTTCCTATCTGAACACCAAATTTCATTGCTCTAGGTTCCACATTGAAAAAAAAACTTCCTAAAGAGGTACTCTTTCCTTAGTAAATAAACATGATTATGAAGAGGATCAACTTCAAAAGAGTGGTTGTGAAGTGAACAGTTTCTTTTCAATACAAATACGAAGTGTTGAATTAAGCATTTTTTTCAAGTTGTGAGTTTTAGGATTCACACACATAGCAAGATCTTGCTGACATTTATTTTCAGCAATTAAACATGAGCCAATAACATCCTTTGATGGATAGGTCAATGGCACTTTCTCTTTAGGATCAATGAACTTTAAGGAATTTTTATTACCAGTATTTTGACAAAGAGAAATTACACATGCTTGGCAACACAGACCATTTTTTAATTTTCTTACTATGTATCATCCTATTTGAAAAACAAAGTTATAAAATACACTGAATTAGAAAAACAACAGTCTTCCATTTAGAACAATCTTGATACATGAATTGTCTTTGCATGCATCTTTACATTGAACATCATCAGACATGAGTCTTTTCTTAAAACAAAAATTGTCAAACTCTATTATATTATAGCACAAGATGAGATTAATAAAGATGGGTTGCATTTACTAGCTGCTGTCAAAAGTGTTACATCTTCTAAAGACGTGCAGTAACCATTAAGAACTTCTTCTATTTCGTTGTGAATAAAAAGATGATTACAGGAACAAATTGTTTTGCTGTTGGGTTATTATTGTAACCACCTCTGCTTCCAATTTATCCGAAAATTTATTATAAATGATAATGCCTTATTTTATACACAAGTAAAAAACTCATGCTTGGTCTTAAAATTTTGTAAGATAAGTTTCTAATGCTTTTAATATAAAATAAAAATACAATAAATCCTGTTTTCTTGACAGACACACACACTAGTTTGCCAGATGTTGGGCAGCAAAGTCATAGTATATAGGATGTGTCTTCATCAAGGGTAGAAAATACATTGCTGGTATTATTTGAGTTAATAGGTTTCTCACATCCATATGACAAATTGTTTGGGAATTTAATATAACAAAGTTACTAATAAATTTTATTAGCGCCTCACTACCACTAAAAGCATCAATATTATTATTTAGACAAAATTGCAATCCATCTGCAATGGAATCACTTGAAAGTTGAGCAGCAAGTTTTGAGATTTTTCAGGTAATTTATGTGCCTTAATATTAACTTATTAGCTAAATGCATTCTTGTCGAAGTTCGTAATTCATAAAATTTCTGTACTTACAAGTGATAACTTATGTCTGAATTTTTTTTGGAAGTACTACTGCACTTGTGGATAGTGCAAGAGAGTGGCATATTGGAAAAGTAGTCCTTGAATGCAGCATGGATGAGCAGCGTCCTACTTCTCTCACTGCTGGTGGCTAACTGCGCAACACCTCTTTCCGGGGTGTCTGCCTCCAGCTGCGGCAAATTGGCTTCACTTCAAAGCAATAATGCCGGCTCCACATCTCCAACCTCCGTGGTATGAAATGACAAATGAATGCTTCTCTAATTTACCATGCATGAATTTAGATTGAAGTCTATTCCCGCATCTCTAACCACAACTGCCTCGGATGAGTGCAAGGAGAAAAGAACCATTTTGCATGTAGTCAAAGGGACTGGACATTCATGCACAATAAGTAGCCACGGGCTCAACACATCAGAACAATAAAATTGAATGCAGATTAACAAACACTGAAAGTTGAAAAAAATAGCATTCCCTGAAAGTAAACAAACCCATTTACAAAAAAAAACGAAGGACCAAAACGTGCATGAACTTCAGTTTGGGGCTTCACATTTTCCCTAGGGGATGCTAATTACCATAGGTGTGATAGTGTTATTCCCTGAGGAGAATTAGATAAAGAAAATATCCCATTATACACAATCTTTTTAGTATCTCCAGGCTATGTCATAAAATGTCAAGCCATAAGTATTTTAAATTAAATAATTCTTCTGTATCAGAAACCCAGGATGAAGGCTGTTTGCCATGAAAAATATAAAGAAATACAGCATGCACATGAGAGGTTTGTTAAAAAAAATGTAGTTTAAAACGACAACAACTGATGAAGCTTGTACCTTCACCGCACAATTTAATTTTTGAGCAGGCATAAAATAGGACTATATTCCCTTAAGGATTTTCTTAATTTTCAATCATAAACAATTACGGGACAACAAAAGATCTCAGTAGCAACAATGAAATAAACACTACAGGACAGAAAGAGAGGATGTAAATATGGGAGGGCAACGTTTGAATTTCAAAGTTTGAATGACGATAATGAGTAGATCAAATGAACTTGAACTGAAGCATTCCAGAGAAGAGCAGGCAACCAACTGACGCACCTGAGGTTCCTGATGCCAGTCAATGGGCTCCTCCTTCACTGTGATGTCCTCCAGCTCATCGTCAGGCACTTCATTTTTGACCACCTTGGTTATTGGAGGATTTTCACCTTTTGGAATGGCAACTGCAAAAAAAAAAAATTTAACAAAGAATCTTTAGGAGCTTGGAAATATGTATTCCATTATTGATACAATACCAATAGATGGAAACAGCAAACATTTGAACTCCCAACTTAAGTAACATGAACTGAATTCATTTCTAGATCTATCGTCCAATGCTGCTATTGACACAAGAAATGAGTAATAATAAGTTTGGAGATAAAATGCGTCAAACATATCTAAAAAGGTTTCTCACTGCAGAGGTTTTGCTCTTCATTTAATCATTAATTCAAAATGTTTGATTCATTTCTGCCAAGTAAAGACAATAGGTTCAGGTACCTGCATATCTTAGGTTCAAAAACCTGCACAAAAGTGCAGAACTTCACTGTCTTGGGTAACACTGTTGGCAACATCAGTGAAAAAATATACCCATTTGGATATTAAAAAAATGAGACTAAAGAATGAAGAAAGAAGTCATATATGGATGACTTGGGGTGCATACTGGTCTCATGTTAGAGCTAGAGAGGTATAGAATGGGTATACAAGCAACATGAGTTCATATATTGGGATGTACTTTCTGGTGCTAGAATTATTATCTCTACGGGAAAACCCACCTAGAGTGCGGTTACTTATAAAACCCACTGTAGAGACAGAGAGTCAAAGTTAGTCAGGGTGTTTACTGATATTTCATTTCCAAATTTTACTACTTTTTACTACCTTCTACAGCAAAAAATTACTACCTTTTTTTTACATAACGAATGTTGTCCAAATGTCTAGAATCCAGATGTAAGTAATTGGCCTATAATCAGTTATTTGAGTCAATAATATACGCAATACCAAAGGTTAAAAAAAAAAGTTCAAGTTTTTTTTAATACTTAAAAATACTTGATACTAAATGGAGCAACCAAAGCGTTACTGCAAAAAAAAAGTTACCTAAATTCCTAAGGTACCCCATCCTAAATGTTCTCCAACGAATGTTTGGCAAAGACCTTGTCTCAACATCTTTCAACTATGAGGACAACAGTTCATCATATGGAAAAACTAAACTGACTGGAAACTAGTAAACACCAGGGGATTGTCAGATCCCTTCACAGCAGGGTAGAATATTAGGGAATTTTTTATGACCAAACACTATGGCATACATACATACGTATACCAGGCTTCTCATCCCTACGGGAGGGTAGCCGACAGCAGGCCACAATCAAATCACCCTTAGTCACTAGGAGGAAGGAGAGGCAGCACTGGTCGTACCAGAACTGCCCGGATCAGTAGCAGCCCAGCACAACTTTCTACCACAGTAAGGCCCGACAGCCATAGCTGGTTTACCCCGACCGCTTCATTGAGTGCAGCCCCTCCCCCCGCACAAGACAGGTCGCCCCATCACACGTGGGCAGGCGCCCAGTGACAACGTCAAAAAATAAAATTATCTCCTTATGCACTGCTTCCACTCACTTCTGTCAGCAGTCATCCCTCTCGCCATGTCCACAGTCAGACCCTTCTCATACAAAGCACGTTTCACCCATTCCATCCAACTCATCCGTGGCCTACCTTGCACTCTAATACCACTCACTTATGACATTTAAATCTTTTTTTTTACCAGCCGCTCAACATTCATTCTTTCAACATGCCCAAACCATCCAAGCACTCTTTCATCCACCCTCCTGCTCATCTTTTTAACAATATACGTCTGCCCCCTAACCTTCCCCCTAATTCCTGATCCTATCTCTTCTTGTCACTCCATACATGCTCCTCAAACACTTCATCTCAAACACATCCATCCTCCTCCTCTCAGCTACTCGCAAACCCCACGACTCTGCTCCATACAACAAAACTGGCACAATCAAACTTTCATACAGTCCCCTCTTAGCATTCATACTCAAACTCCTGCATTCAAAAACTTTCCTCATTGCACCCAATGTCTTACAGCCTTCACTCACTCGATGTCTCACTTCTACTTCCATACTATCCTTAACAGCCACATCCGACCCGAGGTACCTAAAATGCTCTACCTCATATAACACTTCACCATTCATCCTCACATCCAATGTTTCTAACACTCCACCTCTTGAACATCTCATCACCTTACTTTTATTTACGTTTACCCTCAACTTACGCTTTTTGCACACTCTACCAAACTCTGCAACCAGTCTCTGCAGTTTTTTGCAAACAACAGCTGACACACTTCCCAATTCAAACCATTTTGTCCCACCAACTGCACACCTTTTCCCAACACTCTGACATTCACTTCTCTCACTACACCATCCATAAAAAAATTAAACAACCACAGCAACCTCATACATCCCGGTCTCACACCTGTCTCAACTGGGAACCAATCACTCACCTCATTCCCTACTCTCACACATGCTCTGCTATCAATATAGAAACTCTTGATCGCATTCAACATTCTCCAACCCACTCCATACAAGCCTACAATCTGCCATAATGAATGAAAACACTATGGCACTTCAGATATATGAATTTGTGAACTATTTCTACTAATCCACTCCCTTTATTTGAAATAAGAAAGAAGGTAAAAAGAAAGAAATGCCGTAAGAAAAAAATCTATCTCTCAAGAGTTTATGAGGCCGAGTGCACACGGCCCGTCACCAATTTATAACAATGTTCGACAAATCATATGACACACGTTCCTATTTCCTAAGAATTCACGTGATGTTCACTCCTACTCAAATCTGATGGATTAATACCCTGGAAATTGTGGAATTGATGAAGCTTGTATCACATATACTCTCATCACACACTTTCGGCTGGCTTTGGACAGACCGACCGACGGACGGGGCTCTCATTATAGTATAGATTATACCTCAAAATCTAAATCGGCACCCTAATTGCGATCAATCATCACTATTATAAAAGTAGCCGCGTCCGTCCCTCCGTCCGTGTGACCCCCTCTTGATTATGGTATCCGCAATTTGCAATCGGCTTATTTTTAGAATAGAAATATTCTATGGAGCTTTCGCTGTTGAAATTCATCATGTCGCTTTGATATTTTTAATTCATAATGCAAAAAGAAATGTTTTAAATTCGTTCGATCAGTAACCTGGCTACCACTGGGTATAAGGCCCAAGATTTTGGAACTTGAGTTATTGTTTTCGAAATTGTGATTTTCTTCAAAAGCTTTGAAGAGAAAATAGACAATATTTCAGAATAAAATTCTGGCAAAAAGGCCACCATGGATAGAAACATGTCACACCATAAGCAAGAAGCAGCAAGACTTCGACAGCACGAAAGATGCCGGAGACTATTATGTGTATGGAAGATAAATATATATGACTGCAGATAACTGTATTTCAATTCAGGAGCTTTCAACAATACACTGATTTGTGTATAGTTGGTTAGGTTAGATTAGGTTGTATAGAATATCAACAGATGAGACTTAAAAAAGCATAGGAAAGCCATAGAATAGCATGGGAAATCATGGGAAAGCCATGTTTAAGCTCAGTTGGTCCGATATCTAAACCTATCATTTTTTGACGGGCTGTGTGCACTAGTAATGAAAACAAATAGGTTATTAACATGTTATATTACGGAGCAAATCTCAAAAATTTTATGTAACTTTGCTATGTATAGTAGAAGAATGAACTGTGATTAGATGGAGCATCACCATGCTCCTATGATGACATCCTTGAATCGCCATGACTGCTAAAAAAATTCAAAGGAACTTAATTCTCGTTCAAGTGATTACACATTGTATTAAAAGATAATTTTATAGCATGATTCTTTCAGTATTTGGACATAAATTAACATCATTAGAAAGAGAAAACTTTCAGCTTTACAAAGAAGTAATTTTTTTGGGAAAAAAAAACCTTTATAGCTACAATAAATCGTTGTTTCCCCACATCGAAGTGGACAGAATAAACTCCAGTCTTTTCAAAGGAAGAAAATACTGCTCACAATCAAGCTCAGGTCAAAAAAAACACTTTCTAGATATAAATGACCTGTGTAGAAGTTCCTTGATGTCATTGCAATGTTTCTATCCTGCCGCAACAACTTCGGTGTGAGATTAGATTAGATTATTAGTTAGTTTAAGCCTCTCTATCCTCAGCAAATGAGATCCAAAGAGAGGAAGGAAGAAGGCACCATTTAGTATGGAGTTGAGGGAACGTGGAATCTATGCAGAAAGGGCATAGAAACAGTAAGATGAGAAAGAAGTTCATGAAACAAGATCAAAGTTGAGGAAGAAAGAAGTAGGTGCTGAAAAACAGGGCAGCAGTGAACCGAAAAAAAGTTGGTCCGTAACTAAACAAAAACCAATGTTATTTAAAAAAAAAGCCTACCTAACCTTTAGCTCAGGCCCTCTTTGAGTGTGAGAATATTTGTCTTTGAATAAGAATTGGGTGACATCAAGTTTTATGATAATCAAGAATTTACAAGCCAAATATATGACTTTCAATTAAACATTATTCATTAGGAGGAATCAAAATGTAATAAGTTTTATTCAGGACTTGCTCATCCTAAATTGCAGCAGGAGTCTCTAAAAGCCAATTGAGAATAATTTTACTTCTGTGCTTACATTTGTGAATAAAATGCTCTAATTTTCGAGTATCAAGTGCACACAACGAATAATTATGAACTATGCTATATATCCCCGGGCAATTGAATCCACTAAAGATGAAATCCAATGCAATATAATAGTTATTTAGTGATAAGTTCAACTACCTATTAGAATATATTGGCTAGTTGTTTAATGTTTACTCATAAAATTTAAAAGAACAAGTTCCCAAGATGTTTGACACTAAAAGAATCGTTATTTGCAATAAAATGTAAATTATTTTACTTGAAAAACAAATTTCAATCAGAGTCATTTGATCCACTTCCCTTAGAAAATATGCAGTTAGGCCATTTCTTTTTTCCCGAGATCGTCTAATGCATATTTGATACGTAAGAATAAAAGATGTCAACTGTTGACCTTATAGTCATAAATGCACAATTTTTAAATCCTTATTTTATTTTTATTTTAATTCCTGATATCACAAGTTTGGAGTTCCTAGGCTTGTATTTCAATGTAAGTGCGCACTAATAGAAGTGTTTTCAACAATGCATGGTCACTGGTATTACATTTTTTAAATTTGTATTTATACGATTTATGAAACCTCAATTACCGCATCAAAGCAAAAGCCATTTTTTATTGTTTTCTCTCAATAATTTGTTAATAATAAAATGGCTAAAATGAACCTTCCAGCATAAAACAACTTGATAACTTTCAGATCAAACTGAGTGAGAAGAAAAAGTGAACTATTTTCAATGTCGTTTGCAAAAATTTTGGGCCTTTTTCCTATTTTGTGTCCTCTAATCCAAAAATTACACCTCGCTTTACAGGAATATTTCCCATAAACTGAGGCAAATTTCTGATTATGGGAGATATGAATTTTTAAAGAATATTTATACTCTATATACATATGCAACATTACTTTAAATTTTCAGAGAATTATTCCACTTCATAATTTTTTACTACCCTGAGGCAAATTTTAACTTTTTACTACTTTTTTTACAACTTTCCAAATTTTACTACTTTTTATTACTTTACTACCTAGTAGACACCCCATTAGTCAGACAGTCACAGCCGAGAGTCTGTGGCGTGTGCTCATAAAGCACAGCGGTGCCAACGCGGTGTCCCGCTCCTTTACTGTATCTTCACATCAGCTCCAATAAACCATCATTACGAGCTGCATGTCACTCCCCCCCTTCATAAAACATACAGACACGATCTCTAAAACCGATCATGTCTGGAACCCCTAGGACCTCAGGGTTGATTATAAAGCAATGACACCCGAAAACCCAAAACCGACATATCTGAGCTGCAACAGACTTCTGTAAGCAACATTTGCTGCTTTTTTGTGAGGTGTTGGTGTTACGACTGAGATCGTCTACCCAAAGAGGGCATATACCATCAGCACCCCGTATGTGCCCAAGGAGTCGTTTGTCCCAAGGTGCACTGAAGAAAAACATCTTTAGAGCAAATTGACTGTATTCTTACAACCTTAAAAGGAATTCTAGGCTGGGTTTCCTCTTGGACATCATTTCAATGGATGAGTGGGTTTTGTAAAACGAACTTCAACAAATCTTGCAGGGAATATGCACTAAACCAAAGAACCCCTATCTCACAAGCAGACCAGAAACAAGACTCACCATGCACTATGTCCTCTGCTGCAGCTTCCTGCTTGATGGAGTCATGGCTGCAACACAGCCTCTCCACTTCAGTGTCTGTCAGCTTGTGCACCACAACCTCCGCACGCTTCATGCTTGAAGACCAGGCCACACTGCACAAAGTGCTACTAAGCATCAGCATTGAATGTTATAGTTATGATGAAATCACCGTTCAACATGATGTAAGAATGTGCTTCAAAACCACATTATGAGCTAAATTTCATGGAGCACCAGTGGCTCAGTCCTTTAAATCAGATTGCAATGAAGAATAACAATCACAAGTCTTCCCTGAACATCATGAGCAAGTACATTTCCTAGCATAGACTCATAAAAACATCGAGATAGTCATGACTATCCCATCAAATACATTGGAATTCAAAACAAAACAGAAAATCAATACTTCAGAATTAAAACAAGCAGATGAAGAATAAAAAAAAAACATTTACTCATTTTGAAAGTAAACAGCCAAGGTTTGCATTCTTATGTGCAAAAAATGAAAAACTTTGAACACGTTTGGTTTAAAAATATTCAAAGTTTTACACCTACAGTTCTGAAAACTGTAAAATTATTACTAATCAATCTGTGTCAACTCAATAAAAAATTTCAATAACAAAAAATCAGTCAACTGGAAGGATTGAATGACCAAAATTAGAAGAATTAGAAGCTTTTCCTTATCAGCAAGTTTGTTTTTGTGTCTTTGCTTTCTTGTCCCATGATCAGATATTCTGATATACATTCGACTAGTACTCCCTCAATCATTTCCAGATTGAAAATGACCTAGGAGGGTGGAACGTTCAAATATTTTTATTCATTGCCTTTCTTACGTATGATGATCTCATTAAAGCTGCACCTCCTTCCACATTCATTTATAATTCAGATTTGCAAAAAGCACCCATTTATATCAATACATAAAAATAATGTAGCTATTTTACATTCAATGAGCAATGGCAATGACCATAATTTAATGGACAGTGTAAACTACGTCATTGTGTTCGGCTGCAGGTGTGGCTCCAAATCTTGAACGTCTGTTGCATCCTTCTTGTGTCAGTCTGAACAGATTGTTTGTTCCTGTCTTTTCAACTGATTTATAATGTTAAGTAGAGAGAATAATAAGGGTTTATGTGCATATTTCAGGTGTTCATTTGTTGCTTTGTGTTCTTGATTTTGCAGTGTTTTGGTGCTTGTCAAAAACTATCTTCATGCATGGTGTTACAGGGTCAAAATTTCCTACGAACACTTCATTGATCTCTGTCACACTGAGAGTTTTAGAGAAGTAGTGCAAAAAATCTTTTGTGGAAATTTCTATGCATTCATTTACAGGTGGAGAGGCAAATTAAAAATAAATAAAACCAAGCACAATGAAAGATGATAAAAATTTCATAAACGGATAAGTGCCAATTGTGCCATTTTAATCAACATTAAAAAAAGGCAAAATACAACTCAATATAAAAGGAAATAAATAAAAATGAGAAGATCATGACCAAATAATAAAATTAAAACATCATGCAAAAGTAACAGAATAAATAAAGCAAAAATTAAGAGATAAACATAAAATTCAAAGCATACAAGCTAATTAACAAGAAAACATTCAACTCACCACACAGATTTGCAGAATGGGAGAAAGTTGTACACTTAGGCTCAAGTCTAATTCAAGCACAATTATGTGGCACTCAAAACAGCAGCAGGTACATAAAGTTCAGGCTGGCACTAAAAATACACAAAATATACATGACAAAAACATTTCCATAGAATATACAAAGCCACAACCAAAAGTACATGAAGAAGAACAATACAAAGCTGACCAGTAACAATGGCAGATCATCAGGCCCACTCAAGGAATTTTGCAAAGTTTCTGTCTCCTATTCCATAAGTTGTAGGTAAATTTTTCACTGCATCATCAACAGGCAGGCTCCATTCATCATTCAACCCTACAAGAGTGCAAACCAAAATTACTTTCAACATATCTGGCACACCCCATGTTCGTGCCATGCATAGCAAAACTAGATGTTCTACTGTTTCTTCTACTCATCAGCCACAGTGCGTGCATAACTTACTATTCCCTTCATTCCACTGTCGGACGATAGGAAAGACCTTTGATCCTTTCCAAAAGAACCACGGCTGGTCCTACTACCTATACGTGTAGCTACAATTGCTAGCACTACTATATATACCACTTGTGATCAGGGCTAAGGAGCTGGTTAATTTTTCTCCAACGTTATAGCATTTTACTTATCTATACATCCACTAAGTTTTTCAACATTCATCATCTGTTATCTGCTCATTC
>JACJUY010005156.1:24534-35949 GCA_014220935.1 Platorchestia sp. MABIK
TAAATATTACTCGCAACTCAAAGTGGATGACTAATAGACACAGCACGTAGTCGTCTCGTCGAGAAAAGGTTTTTGAGGCTCATTGTGGACGGTGAGTGACCCAAGTTGTTCATGAAACCATAAAAAATTCTCCAAAATTTGGTACCTGTGCGCTCACATGAGATTGAAAACTATCCTGGTGAAAATTCATAGAATGCTTTGCAGGAATCAGGTTCTCTTGAATGTATGATTACGAGCTTCATTCACGTCCACTGACAACTTTGCTTTTATAAATGAAAACTTTTTACATCGACTTTATGCCATACATTACTATTCAAATATGAGCAGCGCATCTCGGTTGTGGCAACTTACCTTTCAACTTACCTCGAGCATTATGAATCTGTGTTAAGCTAGATAGTTCAATTGCAGGGGACCGCTATGTATTGTCACAGGCCAGAGGCAAGATTGCTGCATTTCATAGTATTCTCATCTTAATTACAATTTTACATGATTTTTTATTTCCTATTGGAATTTTCACCTATCAAAAAGTTTTGACTAAAAATATTGCTAGTAAAGACAGCCACGATGTTCAGTTATGGTGTGCGGGTATACATATAGAGGGAATGTGCGCAGACGTGTGTTTTTAATTCAAATTTAATCATCAAGCAGCTGAGGAGCACTGAGTCGTACATGACGATGTTTCTTATTATTTTTTTTGGAATCGGAGTCGGTGGAAATTGACCGACTTCCAGGGTTTCCACGCGAGGCGACTCTAATTACCCTAACTGAGGGTGGTTGATTAACCCAGATTACCCTAAAACAGCTCATCCTGACCAATAATTAATAAATTAACTAAAAGTTCATTGGACTGGTTTCCAGAGCTCCGTCAGTATGAATTAGCACTGTGGTACATACTGCATGAGCGAAAGGAGGGAAGGCCAGACTCCTTTAGTCCATAAATTGGTCTCTACTCTAACTCAACAGGTTAACGAAATGGGTGAATAAATCCATTTTGCATGAAATAACTGAAACTCTTGACCAGTAACTTTCATAGAAAAAACCCCTAGGGCATTTTTTACGATTTAAAATAGAAAGATGATTACTTACGACTTTGTTACACATTTGTTTTGATAGATAATGCATTTTTTCTAACCTAACCAAAAGATGCGCCATGGCAAAAATGTAAAACTAAGAAAGAAAAATATGTATCTCTAAGTATTTAAACAGATGCATATAGAACGCAAGGTTTATACCAGAAAACATTTTTATACATTGAATATTTACTGGATGCAGTGTCGATTCGATGAACAGCATAAGAAAACTACCAAAATGCATCTCTTAAATCCTTCGAAGTTCTACAAGTTGAAACTCTTCCTGGAAAAAAGTTATTCATGCGATACAGCAGACTGGTAACCTTAAGATTAGGTATATTGAGGCAGTCAATGCACCAATGTTTAATAGCAGCTTCAATTTTGATTTCTGCTACACGCAGATTGGTTTGCACTCAACTCTTCAGTAGGGGAAGCAGTGTCTAAGTTCAAGTAGCCGTTTCCGTTTTATCTCTTATGATTTTATTGGAAACTGCTTGTAGATGCTACCGAATATTTGAATATTCTCTAGTAGTTCTAATACCTGAAATCATACTTGGTTCAGAAATATCTGTAATTGCAGAGGTATGTACTTTTTACTAAGACCCTAGGGCAAATAAATGCTTCATCACTTGCTTTTTCTCTGTGCACTTTGATTTGATGATTAAAAACGCGTTTAGCAACAAATTTTCTATGGCATTTCGTCTGCCGTTGTAAAAGTTAATTTGTGGAAGATTAACTAGTCGCAACAATAATCTATTGATCTTTCTGAAATGAAGCGGCTCAAGTTTGAAGCTAAATAAGATAGGTTTTATTTGCATCACTTCAAAATAAAACAATAATGTTTACGTTCGCCTGCGTATGATTTATTTTAAAAATATTTCTCTTGTGTTCAGTCTAATGCTCTTCGTTAGAATATATATTCTCTTAAAAGTTCATGGCTCAGAAAATCAGCAGAACTAGCATATGTATTTCATTAAATCACAACTAAAGCTTTATTTCTTTTCATTAAACAGGAATTAGTTCAAAATTAATTGTACATTTATTCTGTTCTTCACTTGAAGATGTTTAGAAAGCTACTTTGCTAACTTCAATATACACAAGCCTGATATTTTTCTAGACGTATATCTGCAAGTTGAGGTATTTGGTATTTTGAATGTAAGTTTTCTCTTTCAAATCAAATGTTAATAAACATGTACTACATTCTCCTCCCCAATAAGTTGGCAAATGTCTACATGTCCATGAGCAGCCAATACAACAGCCAAAAAGCAACAAGATAACCGGATTACCTATACCATCCTTCTTAATCCTTTTTACTACTACTAAGTTTGCTTCTCTGTTCATGGTCAATTTTCCCCACTTATGCCATTAATGAGGTAAAAATGTAAACCAATATAAGACTTTTAGAACAAACTTTTATGTAACCTGTTTCAAATTCTAATCATTTGTGCAGGTCGGACTTTTTTATTTACTTATGAATTCATTAACAAATACTCAAAACAGTTTCAAATGCAAAATCACGCTGGGTTTAAGTTTCTTCGAGTTAGGTTAGGACTAGACTCATATAGACGGGTTATTCACTGGAATTTCATAAAATCAACCTGCCTAGCAATAACACGTAAGCAAAACAATGCAATATAAACATTTAGCAAGTACGCCTCATTTCAAGAAAATTCAAATGGAGAACAAATAAATGAAAACAATTTTACAAAGTTCAAATATGTTCTTATCAGGGTGTCTACTGATATTTAATTTCCAAATTTCACTACTCTCTACAATTTTCAACAGCAAATATTTCCCACCTATTTTTTTACAATATGAATGTAATCCAAATATCCAGATGTAAGTAAACAGCCTATAATGAGTTATTAGAGTCAATAATATACACAATCCCAAAGGTTCAGATTTGATTAATTATAGATTATTCAAGCTTCCCTAACCGCTGTAAAAAAACGTATCGGAGAGAGGAAGGAGGAAGGCACCATTTAGTATGGATGTTAGGGAATGCGGAATCGATGCAGAAGGAGCATAGAAACAGTAAGTTAGGAAAGAAGTTCATGAAACAAGATAAAAGTCGAAGAAGAAAGTGCTGAAAAACAGGACATAATAGTGAATAATTTTATTTCTGTGCTTACGTTTGTGAATAAAATACTCTAACTTTTGAGCATCAAGTGCTCAAAAAGAACAATTATGCTAACTATGCAATATATCTCACGGGCAACTGTATCCACTAAAGATGAAGTCCAATAAAATGTAATAGTTATTTAGTGATAGGTACAATTACCTATTCAAAAATTTTGGCTAGTTGTTTAATGTTTATTCATAAAACTTAAAAGAAAAAATCACAAGATGTTTTACATTAAAAGAATCGTAATTCGTCATAAAATATAAATTATTTTACTTGACTAACATATTTAAACCAAAGCCAATTGATGCACTTTCACGAGAAAATATGTTGCGAGGCTATTACATTTTTCCCGAGACCGTTTAATGCATATATGACACGTAAGAATAAAATGTGTCAAATGTCGACCTCATGGCCATAGATGCACAATTTTTAAATCCATATTTTATTTTCAATATTAATCCCTGATTTCGCAAGTTCCTAAGTTTGTATTTCAATGTAACTGCGCACTAATAGAAGTGTTTTCAACAATGCATCGTCACTTGAAAAACATTTTTTAATTTATATTTATACGATTTATGAAACTTCGATTACAGCATCAAAGCGAAAGTCGTTTTTTTATTGTTTTCTCTCAATAATTTTTTAATAACAAAATGGCTCAAATGAACCTTCCATCATAAAACCACGTGATAACTTTCAGATCCAACTGAATGAGAAGAAAAGTGCTCAATTTTTATGTCGTTCGCAAAGATTTTGGGATTCTTTTCCATTTTGTGTCCTCTAATCCTAAAATTACACCCCACTTTACAGGAATATTTCCCATAAATCGAGGCAAATTTCTGATAATGAGAGAAATAAATTTAAAAAAAAATATTTTTACTCAATGAAGATATGTAACATCACTTTAAATTTTCAGCGAATTATTCCACTTCACAATTTTTTACTACCCTGAGGCAAATTTTACTACTTTTTACTACTTTTTTTACTACTTTCCAAATTTTACTACTTTTTACTACTTTTTTTTACAACTTTCCAAATTTTACTACTTTTTACTACTTTACTACCTAGTAGACACCCTGCATATCCTTCAAATAAATTTCATTTATGTGTTTGCAATTGTAATCACAAAGTAGGTTGGTAGAGATGATCTATTTAGTAAGAAATTTTGAGGCAGTTATTGTGTAGGGGCATGTTAACATTAAATTATTAGTCAAGGATCATAATAGTTATTGATAAAATTCAATTCTAAAATAGAAATTTCTGATTCACCGCACTATTAAATTTCATTATTTCCAGCTATTTACAAATTGTGGGCTTTAGCCGAAAGAAAAAGTCACGAGAGCTGCGGTAGCACCTCCACCCGCACTCGGACTCACCTTTCACAACAGTCGCCGTCCGCTCAGAGCCGGCTCCCGGTGACGACTGCTCAGAGGGGAAACCAGCACCCCTCCCGGAGCAAGATGCTCACTCCTAACAGTTGCCGGGTGCTCTCACCCGGGACAACTGCACAGCGTAGCTGCTGCAATGACTTTCTACAGTTTCTCCACAGAAACTAAACCAACGCCGTCACTGAGTCACGGTTCTGAGCAACGGCGCAACGCAAAAAACCAAGCACGTAGTAACGTCCTTACAATACGACTGTCCAGAGCACACTGCCTGCCGGTCGCCCGCAGCCGCTCGGTAGCGGCGGCAAGATCGCCATCTCTCGGAGGCAGAGCGCACACCGTTAGAGCGCCCTCTGGCGGTGGCAAACACCACAACACCACACAAATTATAGGATGTTTCACCCAAATTTTAGTTTGATACTCAACTGAAAGCAGAAACAAGCATGCAGCATTTTTTCACACTCTGTTTTGTACAGTAGAACTTTATTCACTTAACTGAAGAGAGTTGATGTATTAAAATCTAGTCGCTAAACAGAAGCAATGCACAATGAAAGGTACGTACCACGTATGCAGGAGCAGAGCTTCAACTCTATGAACTGCCGTTTTGTTCCTTTACCATGCATCGAGAACTTGCCTGCTACTTCATTCTATAAAATTTTCTTCATAATTTGATGCACAGTTGAATTTAAACTAGCACCAAAAAAGTTTGCCAGCATGCTAATCAAGCTCTGTTTCTGAACATCATCATTAAGAATTGCTTCAAAATCTTCTACATTCTTAATTGATTCAAGGGGTAATTGAGAAAATGTGGTTGGGTCAGGGATAGAAGTAATGGTTGCTTTGTGTACTCTTTTTAGCTATTTCATTTCTTCCTTAAGGTCATGAATGTCCTTGTGTAATTTTCCGTAGGCTTCCACTTGTTTATCAAAACACTTTTCAAGTTTCTTCACAATTTGTGTTTCACAGTCTTTCAATTCTTCATGAAAGAAAGCTTGCATTTCACTAACATTTAATTTTGCTTCTTATTTAGAAGGTCTAGACTGTTCTCTTTTTCTCCTTTTTTAGGGAGGCTGGGGCACTTCATCATCACTCCTGGTGTCACTGCTAGCACTAATTGCACTTTCAAGAAGTTCACCATCACTGTTAGGTTCTGTAGCACTTTGGTCATAAGCCTTTTGATTTCTGTTTATATTCTTTGTAAGTTGATGCCGCTGATATAACTCGGCATTTTATACAGCACCAGGCATTTGATGGTGGTTCATATTTATTACTCATTTTGGAAATTTTCTCCATGGATTGCTTTTCAGGCCAACGACAATACTGTTCATTATCAAGTTTTTGAAGCCAAGAAGTTGGAACACCTTCTACACCCAATTGAAAATTAAGGCCGTATCGCCGGTGGAACGGCGTTGGCCATACGGTTGTTTTTTGATTGGAATACGCGCGGTTTATAGGTTAAATGTCGCCGCTATCGGATACAAAATCGCCCGCGAATCACCCGTGACCTGCCTTCCCTATCGGCCGTGTACCGCCTCAGAACCATATTCGAATCGCGATTGGCCGTCCATGGATTATAGTTTAAAAAATCGCTCCCGGTTGCATGTGCCTAGCCTCACTGGTACATAATTGCACTGGAATCTTTGGATCTAACAATACATTCACACTTAAAGTGTTGTGAATGTATTGACCCAATAAGCTCAGTACAATATTGTACAACCAATGAGATCGATGCACGTGCAACAGGGAGCTCAGGTACATAAGACGATACATTAGACAGGACATGGAATTCCACTCATTCTTTAACTTTTATTACAAAAATTAAACATTCTATTCATCACAATTTACATGAATATCTCACTTCCATTAATCACAGCCTTCCCACCAATGGCATCCCAAAATAACAGGAATTAAACATAGATTCACAATCCGTTTAAAATGCTGCACGTAACAAACAAGTATCAACTACATAAACATAAGGATGGGAATGAAATTTCCGTACCACAAAGTTGCTTTCAACGCTCGTTTACATTATAGATTAGATTATTGGTCAATTTAAGCCTCCCTATCCGCAACAAATGCGATCTAAAGAGAGGTAAATGAAGTCACCATTTAGTATGGAGGCAACACGTGGACTACGTTTTGGGACATATGTGTACCACTAAGTAAATTGCTCATTTGCATACCGGCGTAAATTAGTTGCATTACTATGATTTCACTACCTTTTTTAGAATTGATTTTAGCATACCAGGTAAAATTAATCGTACACTTATATATCTTACATTTTCACAAAGGACAAAAATAGATTTGAGCAGTACCGTCGATTTCTAAATTCTGCTACTCACAACCTAACCGAACCAACCGCAGCAATCGCACAAACGTTTTAATCAATCAACATTTCAAGGGAACGCGGAATTTGTGCAGAAATGGTATAAAAACAGTAAGTTGAGGAAAAAGTTCATGAAACTAGATCAAAGTTGAAGAAGAAAGTAGGTGTTAAAAAACAGGATAGCAGTGAACCGAAAATAGGTGGTCCTTAAAACATCACATAAACATTTTCTATCAACAAAAAGAAGGCCTACCTAACTCTTTGCTCGGGCCCTCACATTTCCCTCCCTAGGAGCTCGAGTTCCCATAGATACAATAGTTGTATCCCTCTGAGGTGCGTCTACCTTATATCGCATGTCCCACAAAAATGTCCCCGAGTTTTTAATTGATTATACCTCCGCTGTAAATTAACATATTTTAAATATCTTTTTTTCACAATGTAGCATATTTTGTTCCCGTTTCGAATAGTCTAATTTTTTGAAAATCGTTTAATAGCCCCTTTACATTGATCGATATACTGAAAGAGGTAGAAAAACTATTTGTTCAAAGGAAAGGTTTTAAAAACAACAATACTGGTGTTCTTCATCATTCCTCAATACCTTCTGTTAAAAACAATTTCACAATGATGTATCCTGCATACTACCAAGCATTTAAATGCTCTGAGAGGTTATTTACTCCCTTATTTCATTATTTAAACAGACCTAAATTGCAGTTCCCTAACAATCAAAGAGTTTTCATCGGATTGGAATATGAAGCAACGAAAAACTGTAAAAAAGTTCGAAGAGCAATAAATGAAAAATTCCCGGAGAGATACTCACCCGAAAAGAAAACTTTGTATCGCACAGTTAGAAAATTAAAAATTAATTAAATGCTACTCTAACCTTGTCACACTTTTCCGTTCGTTGCTTCATGTTCTAATTCGATGAAAATTCTTTGATCGTTAGTGAGCTGCATTTTAGGTGTCTTCAAATGATGAAATAAGGAAGTAAGTAATGTATTGAGAAATAAAGAACACCAGTATTGTTTTGAAAACCTTTCCTTTGAACAATTAGTTTTTCCACCTGTTTCAGTAAATCGACCATTGTGAAGTGGTTATTAAAATATATTTTCACAAGCTTAAATCATCCGAAAAGGGAACAAAATTCTTTGCATTGTGAAAAAAAAACATTTGAAATATGTTAATTTAAAGCAGAGATGTAATAAATTTGAAAAACATTTTTGGGGGACACCCGGTATATACAGGGTGTTGTGTGATGCGATGCACATATTTTAACCATTTACAAATAAACGCAATATAATACGATTTTCATTAGTGGCAAAAACCTCAAACATTCCTTGTTTTCGAGAAATGATGATCTGAAATAATTAGAAATTCCCGTTGGAATAGCCTGAAGCGCGCGCCAAATAAATTAGATTTTACTCGTTGGCTGCATGTCAAGCCCATTCTAACGGGAATCTAAAATTATTTCAGGCCATCATTTCTCGAAAACAAACAAGTTTTGAGGTTTTTGTCACTCATGAAAATCGTTTTATTTTACATTTTTCTGTATTTAATTGAAATATGTGCATACAATTACACAACACCCTTTATATATTTGTATATATTATTCTTGATATATCTTCACATCAATAAATAAACAAATGATATATTTCATATTTCATTTTTTCTTAATATACAGATATATATCAACTAAAGAGTTCAGAGTACCCTTTCAACACTCATGTACAATGTACATTATATATATATATAGTGTTCTTGATAGATCTCTCAAATTTTTAGACATCAAAGAAATGATTTGCCTGCAGGGAACTATTTAGATATCATTTAAGAACATAACAAATGAAATTAGAGTTACAATGTAGGTTTTTAATAATTACCTCAGCTGGGTGACCGAAGAACCAGCAAAAAATTTTTTTTTGCCAAAGAAATGCATCATTCATAAATTACATTCGTAGGCGCTTAAAATTGACTGAATGTGCGTGTTTATTGACTGGATGCTGAACAGCATTTTAAATAACAAGTTCAAACACTGAAAAACATTTCATTAAAAAAACAAATGGAAAATAAAGGCAAAGAATAGCACAAAAGAATTTCCTTGCATTACTAATGCGGTTTTACAGAAAAAACTAGAGCACAATTAGCTAGCGAAACTATCCACCAAAAAAGTCTCCACAATAAACCATACCCTCAAATGATAGAAAGGGTGCACTGTTGCACAGGACTCAATGCCCAGAATTACACATTTTGAAAAGCAAATTAAACACGAGAATAGTTGAAGACAGAAAGACGAGCTGACATGGACGTAAAAAAACGAACGAAAATGTCCATCATGAAAAGGCAGAACAATAATTACAATATAAAATGACACAAATGCACATCTCTCTTGGACCCTGTAGGAGTGCTAAGTACCAAAAGTGCAAGTCATACAACGCGGTGCAATTTTTTGGCCATGAAACATATTTGCAGCAGTCGATTTTTCATTATTAACTCAGAGTTCTGGAAATCACCAGCGTTTTCTCTATTCTTGTTGGCACTGATTCCAAGTTCTGTAAAAAACACATTGTTCTAATTTTTTGTTCAATGTTAGCATTTGCACTTTTTAATATCGTGAAAATAAGGAACTTTTTGTGACATCAATACACATTTGAAAAAAAGTCTTTGCAGCCACTCTGCAACACATGAGTTATAATATCAATTTTTTTTCTTTAAAGAATCTTCCAGAAAAATTATCATTGTTATTGTTTACAGAATGCAATTACGCCTCCCATAATACAACAACGGTATATTCAGGAGAAGGGATAATGAAGGGACCATTTAGAGGACATCGTTTCATGCCAACATGTGTCCCCACACAGGATACCAAGTGCATAATATAAATAATTTTGTACTCCAATTTTCCCAACTCAAAACCGATATTAAAAAACAATGTAGCTCATTCAATTCTGTTCATAAGCCAAAAATAATCAGTCCAGAAAAATCGAAAATGTAGAAATGTAACAAATCATGAGGAAAGAGCCATTGTGCTTCTACTAACATAATTTTCTACTAACATAATTTTCTAACATAGCGTGGTACATAGCTAATTGCCTATATCTTTATTTAAAAAAAACTCTCCACTATAACTACTTGAAATAAGTTCACAAAAAAAAAATTTTCTTCTTCAAGCTTCCAATGTTCATGAATATAACTTGCAAATGAATCAAGTGAATGTGAACTGTACTGTAAACTTGTTCAGTAATCTATCCAGAGTTCTTTGATATGAATACCACCGCTTAATTTTCAAAACAGCCGGACGAACAACACTTCACATAACTTAGTTTAAAAAATTGAACTCAGCTTGAGCTCGCCTACCAACGTGAAAATCAAAAGATGAGCGTAACGGTAGATCACCTCAACAACCCGGTAAACAATCAATACAACATCAATAAACATGCTTTTAGCATCTGATGCAACATTAATTCACAATTTATCTAATGCAATAATTGCGAAGAACACAGTCAGAAGAAAAACTCATACCAATCGCGCCCTTGCAAAGTCGGTAACTTCCAGTACATCGCACGATGACTCACAGTCATGAACTGACAGATCGCGCGCAGGGCTTTGAATGAGCCCACAGATCAAATTTTAAGTTACCCTAAAAATTGGCTCACGGACACTAACGTTTGAATGTTCGAAATAAATTTTTGGAGAAGTACATAATACTAGACGACAAAATATTGCAGATATTTCACGTGAGTATGTAAGGTTGTATTAGATTTTGTTTTCTTGTTATTTAATTCTAATTCAAACGGGCAAGGCTAGCGTAAAATAACAATTGCTCATCATTTTTTTTCTAAGGCCTGGGGTACGTGACATGTTTAAAATGCACGCAACGACTAAATTCGTTTTTTACGATTAAAGTTTAAAATTTGGTGACGTTGTTAAAATATACTAATTCTTAAAGTTCAAATATTTGAAAACAACTTAAACTAGCATCCTTTCATGACAATTTGGAAAAACCGAGTATTAAAGCTGATCGTGAAATTATGTACATTTGCTGCTCTAACTCCGGCGTTGTTTTTGACGACTATTTAAGCTGATTGGCGACATTTAATTGAAGAATGAAATGAAAACATACCCACAGCAATCGTAAGCACATAAATGAACGCAAGTGAGCGCACAGATGTTTTTATTGCAAGCATAAGAGAGTAAAGTGTTCATTTATTATGCTGTGAATATTTTGGGATAAGAATGAATATGAAATAAATTGTCGACGTTTTGTTTTATGCATATTACAGTGCAGATTACAAATTAAAAACCCCCGTTTGATGGGTGACGTCAATCCATTATACGCTCGGCGATAATTCGCTGCAGCACACTACCTGCAACACACAACCGGCAGCACACCACCGGCAGCACACCATCGGCAGCACACCACCAGCAGCACACTACCTGCAGCACACTACCTGTAGCACACCCCTTGCAGCACACCACCGGCAGCACACCATCTGCGGTTCACCACCGGCAGCACAC
>JACJUY010005157.1:0-19707 GCA_014220935.1 Platorchestia sp. MABIK
TTTCCTGTCTTGTCATAAATTTGGTATGTGCAGCGTGTACTGGCATTCTTAGGGTGTCAGCAAAAGATTATGTTCTGTGCCAGTTAGTTCTGGAAGTTTCTCGCCGCAAAAAGCGGGTAGGCGAGACAAAATCAAATTCGAACATCGAAACCTAATTACTCTACCCGTAAATTCACTCTGTACAAAAGTAATTTTTAAAAACATCCTGTCACCTGCGTAATTCATACTATAAACCGAATTATAATGCTACGAAAACAATTGAGTCCATTGTTCAAGAAAATGTATAAAATCCCGAGAAGAAAGATTTTGCAACAGTTTTTGACAACTTTTTGTAAACATTGGCAAAAACATGGCTGATAGTATTTTTAGTGAACTGTGGTGGTCTCAACAAGCAGTTCGCTTGTCCCTACCACACAAGATTCAAGCGACCAGCGGCCACCCCACGCAACGGCGGGCTTCGAGGCGGCTTTTGGATTGGCCTAAGCGCCCCCTAACCACCAACCAATGGGGGCGCGTGCCCAGCATGCTACCACACTCACCAGACCCTATATGAGGAGGTGCAGAAGAAGCTCACCCAGTCTTCTCGCAGTGGCTTCGGTCTTCACAACACTCACCGGAAACGCTCCACCAGCCATAGTCTCTACCGCCTCTACATCGCCGCTTCGCACTCAATAGTCACTCTACCGCCATCCTATTAGTTTAGGTTAGGGTAATTAATCGAGACTCTTACAATGTATGTATTTTAGTAACACACAACAGGACAACCGTAAGTTAACATCACGAAGGCAAGTGGTGGAGTGGGCTCCAGCAAAGCATGAGCACCATGAGCTCCGTTCTGTGAGAACCATGAGCTCAGTTCTCTGAGAAGAGTACTGTTTAAACACATTCTAACGCAAGAACACTGTTACATTATTAGTATAATACACATATACATTCAAGGTGCTACAATAAAGATTTCAACACATCCGTGCTGCAACTTCACGTCCCCTGACGGTCCTCCAAGGCATCTTTCGGTGCGTTCCTACGTGGCAGCAATCTTTTCCTCGAGTGCCATCACTGTCGGCGATATCCGTAATAGAACGACATTTATTCCAGTTGTTTTTTCTTGCCCTGTCGGGTTCGTTGATACCTCAAACACTCGCTTCGGGCACTGATATTCAAAGTCCTTAGATATTCATAGTCGACCCGGAGCGTAAAACAGCCTGAGGAAGAATACCACAGGACCTACTGGCCACTTGGAATACATGGGCCATGTCCGTTAATACTATTTTTTCACTCTAACTAATTCCTCCTATGTAACTGCGTGCATAAGCAACATAAAATATAAATCAATTGGATTAAAATCGTTCTCGGCTAAAGTTCTTAAAGCTATTGCTGATATACTAGCACCGTTCACATATAATATTATTAACCAGTGACTTTTCTAAGGTATTTTCCCGAACTCTCTCAAAGTTGCCAGAGTGACCTCTATTTTTAAAAATAGTGATAAAGCTGAGTCAATTATTATAGACATGTCTCTGTGCTTTCAATTATTAGTAAAATATTCCTGAAAATTTAGTCTAAAAAGTGTATTCTTATTTTGAACGAAAATCTTTTCTCGGCGATAAACAATAGGGTTTTCAATCTAAAAATTCAACCACACAGGCTGCATTTAATTAATTTACAATACTTCTACTCGAACATAGATGATAAAAAGCTTATTTTTCTGTGCTTCTTGCCTTTCGAAAATCTTTCGATTGCGTGGACAATTGCATTTTACACTGTCGAAATTCTAGCCATTGCTCTAACACTGAGGTCCATAACGGACTTTATAAGGCAGATGTAAGAGCTTTCTACAATAAAGTTCATAGGCTATGATCGCTTGATCAGCCTAAAAATGTAATAACGCAAGTAATTTGAGACTAAGCGGAGCAATGGCGAGGGTTTCCCANTTCCGCTTATACTTAAACTTATTTCTATTCTAGCGTTACCAGCCCCAGATGGGTGCCAGGCAAATGTGTGTGCAGTAGAGCCCGTTTATTCGGGGTTAGTTTCCCCTGTGCCGGGTGGTTTGCACACAACACCATCGAAACTACATTGTTAGGGCATTAGAGGAATTGCACATAATTGGTTCAAATCATACCTAAAAATCAGAAGTAATATGTTACCATTGACGATGTACAATCGGAACTATTGACAATCAGCCATGGAGTACTACAAGGGTCTGTCCTTGGGCCTCAACTCTTTTTGATCGTTATCGACGATGTAGTTAAATCTACTACATTTTTCAAATTCATACTTTTTACCGATGACAGCATTCTCTCTCTGCGGTTTTTGCAAATGAAAATTAAATTTTAATTGCGGAGAGCGTAAATGATGAGTTGAAAAATGTTTCAATGTGGCTTAAACCTAACAAAATTTGCCTCAATATCGACAAGACCAACTGCATTATATTCTCATACAAGAGAAATGCGTTTCTTCTACGCATTAAAATTAGTGATGGTGAAATTGAAAAAAATAATTCCTGTAGGTTCCTGCGCATTATTATAAACACCTGACATTCAATGAGCATATTGCACATATTAGTCCTAAATTATCAAAATCCATTGGAATCCTTCAAAATGTTGGAATCCCTGAAAAAGCATCAAAAATACTTTATCGAACGACCATTTCAACATATCTACAATACGAAATAGCAGCTTGGTTTGGAATTGATTAAAATAAAATTATTTTGCTCTTTGGGCCACAAAAAAGAGCCATTAGAGCGGTAAAGACATTAGAATATAATGCTCACACAAATGATTCATTCAAAAGTTTAAAAATACTAGAAATTTTGTATTTCTACCAGTTTTTCTTGTGTAATTTCATGTATATAACACTGACTGATGATGGCGACAGAGAACTCAAGCAATTATTAACTGCATAAACTAGCCATCATGATCATTTAACCCGAAATAGAAGTCACTTCATACTTTCTTATTATTCAAAATCTCGGCCACCATACAGTATCCTTTTCAATGGAACTGAGAATTGGAATGCGATCTCTGCTGAGATCCATGGAAAAACTCTTACAAAGCTTTCAAAACGTCCTGCAGTTAGTCCTCGGAGATAGGGCACCACCTTACCATCTTCAGGTGTTGTATAGTGGATACTGATGCTCGAGTACACTGGTGTGCTGTGGTATGCTGGTGCTGGGTCCTGGTGTTGCGATGCGCATGGTGACATGGTATGCCAGTGCTGTAGCGCATTGTGCTCTGGTACGTCGGTTCCGTAGCACACTGATGCGCTGTGCCATGCTGGTGTTGCGATGAACATGGTATCCTGGCATGCCGGTGCGTTGCGCCAGCGGCCAAATACCGTTTTGACCAAGCTCTTCAGAGCGGAGTGCAGCACTTCCAGGCACGCTCTTAATTAAAAACCCTCCCTGTCGTTAAGCGGCCTCTCAATAACCTCTCCCGAATCTTATATTTTAGATCCTTTTCGAAAGCTCGACTCTCATTTCCGCGCTTTTGACTGGCCTTTGCGTTATCTCACTTTTCTTTGCTTCAACATCTAGATTTCACAAGCCTATCTATAATCCTCATCTCTTAGTATTGTAAACCCTTCAATTTAGCACTGAATTTACATCACTGTAGGATTTTGGCATTGCATATTAAGAGTATGCATTTGAGAGCAATTTGCATTCAACAATTTGCATATTATAAAATGCAGATGCATATAATTATATGCATATTATCAAACACATATGCACTTGATATTATACATATTAAATATTAATGCAAATGATAAAATGTCTATGTACCTGATAATATGCATTTGAAATTTTAGACTTTTATTTAATGCACGTGACATGTTTGGCAAATGCTTTACAGAGTAGCAGACTTTATTCGAGGCAACTACCCAGAAGTCAATAAACTGATAGGAACAGGAAAAAGCATCTTTGTTAAAGCCCCACACAGAGTTGATAATTATTACAACAAATACTACGATGAAGTAGCTTCAGTAATTACGTTTTTGACAGCGACGAAAGTAGCAGCATAAATGAATGTAAAAATCTTTTAAAAGACGTTGAGTTAAAAGTAAATCTCAATTGTATTAGTTCCAAATTTCTGCTACTCTCAAATACTATAGAACAACTGGAAACTAGAGGGCTCTCCATTTCGAACGCAATTTCCAAAATTAATGTAATGAAAGACACTTTAAAGAACTATGACAAGAAATATTATGAAAAGTTGTCGGTGATTTTGTCTAAGAATAAAGGATATAACATTATGGAAAATTTGCTGTATATTAAATATGCATCGTTATAATGTGGCACTGGTTTTGTGAGGAGGAGCTCCGGAAGGTATTGTTATGCGCCTCTTGCGAGTTCCGGAAGATATTGTTACGCGGCTCTTGCCTGCCTTCCGGGCACGGCATGCTTTGAGAGGAAGTCTGTAACCGACGGCGGCTCAGTACACTTACACGTGCTCTCCAGTGTTTCCTTAATCCTGCCTTTAGTAGTCTAAAGCTACTGAAATTGTAGTTTGCAGCTACAGCTATATTTGCATCTAATCGAGTTGAAAAGAAACTACACAACAAAATGTGAGGTCTATTCTATGCGAAAGTTCTACAAAGAGCACCAATGAAATGTTACAGCAGGTTTTGCCAAATGAGTTGAATTGTCTTGAATGTGCTCCTCTTGTGTCATGCGAAGTAGAGAGGGTTTCCTCACAGTAGGTACATGTGTATCTTGGCAGATAAGAGAAGACGATTTAACTTTGACAATTTTAAATATAATGTGATTGTCAAATGCAATGAACAAAGTAAGTCAATTTTTAGGTTACAAATCTTGCTCTACGTAATGTATTTGTTCTATATTCTGTATCTTGTTCTAGATTTGTTGTTCAAAAGTTTCTGAAGCAAATCAATGAAAATTCTTCTATTAAGTTTTTTTTAATTTAAGTTAGCAAGCGAAAATATTTTTGACGTGTAATTTCTCTACGGAAATTTATGTATGCATGTACTAAAATGCATTAGAGGCATATACTGAAGTACATACAATGCATTTTTTCATGCATATGAATTTGTCTAAACGAATATGCATTTCCTACAAATGCATATATTCACTGCATTTGCGGCAAAAATTACAGTGCAAATGCAGCAAAAATTTGTATGCATATAATCACAACCATATACACCACTTAAATTTCAAAATTGAATTAAACCTTCAAACTTTATTCAAAGAAGTTTCCCCCCCGCTTCATCACCCAATTTAAACAAACAATTTACTTACCACAGGCGATACAGAAATAGATTGTTTCTTAAAGCCTAGTACAATGGTAAAATTTGAGTATAGCTACCTATGGGCCCGAATAAGTTCAGCGACTTCTAAGGCATCCTACCATCAACGCTATTCTAAGGTGTACCACCTAATATGAACCAATGTATCCCCTATCATGTTTTCCCCTTTTCACCTCTCGTCAGACGTAAAAATACCCTGATTTTCTCCAAGTAACGCCGCTTCTCCGCTCGCTTTCGCACCATGTTTCGTTACACAATCCTTGACTTACTCCTGTTTTCTATTTGTCTCAATGATTTCCCCACCATGCCAGCATACACAGAAATCTCAGAGCATTCTGATATTTCATTTGCTAAAATTTTGTCTTCATTCCGAAAATCAAATCTCGACTTCAATAAGTTCGATAGCTGACTCAAATGAAATACAAGTCAACGCTGGAAGCCTTTGGAATCTTAAATCTTTGTACGACCAATATGGCCTTAAATTTAAAGAAGATAAAATGCAATGCATTATTTTTGGATCAATAAATGCAATCAGAAAATTGATAAAGCTCACGCTATCGTTTGGAGAATATATAAGCAATCCAGTCGACAAAGTAAAAACTTTTGGGCTTGGCTTGACAAAAATTTGACTTTCAAACCACACGTGGAAACAACGCGTAACAAAATTAGCAGAATCTTAATGTTTTTCATTGTATTATGAACACACTTGGACGAAGAATTTTACGGAAAATTTTCCACCAGGGTCACCAGCAAAATGCAACTGCGGACCCCCCCCAATAACATTTGGACGATAAAGCTAGGTGATTAGTGATTCAGCTTTTAGTACATATTATCGCGTTTAGATCATTGCTCTTTAGTCTGGACACCAAAGGGACACCCTCTAGTGTCCAACGTTCCCATTTTGGGAAGAATTCACCAGAAAGAATTGCAAAAATGTTTGAACTTCACAGCCAAAGTGGTGTGCAAAGGCGACTTTAGGAAATGCATTCATGCAACTCGTCTCAAAAAACTCGGCTGGACCCCAATACCAGAGATTGCATATTCACAGAGCCCGACAAGTTTTATCTTCCTACCTCCCTCAGAGTAATGCAGATGTCAAATTTTTTCTGCCACTGTTCTAAACAAATCGGAGGAATATCTTAGTCAGCTACCGTTTATCTGATCTGGAACAAAGAGCTCTCCCAGTTTTTGGAGCTCTACTGTGGAATAAGCTTTTCCAGCGTATAAAAGCTCACAAACTGTGAAAGAATTTAAGGCCAGTATATCCCGCCATTTTGCCGCTCTATAATGGAGAATAACGTACTGCAACGTTTTGTTGTAAGCTCAAGTAAAAAGATCGGCCGTTTTGCCTCAAATCTGTTCACAGCTACTTTAAGAATAGTTACATTGAAAATTATTATCATGAGGCCACTAAAGGTCCAAAAAAACACTTTTTGCCTTGTACCGCTAGTGAAGAGATTGAAATGATTTTGGTAATGAAACGAAAGTACAACTAAAACTTATATACTAATGAAGACGTTAATAATAGTATAAGAGATCATTTATCACAGAATGAGAACAAGGAATCATAATATTCTTTGTACACAAAAAAGTTCTATAATTTTTGAAGAATGCACCAGAACATTTCCGAACAAGTGAAATGATTGAGCCAGTCACAAAAAAAAACGAGTAGTCAAATCATGAACATGAGCGTTAAAACAGCAGCCTACTCAATAAAATCATTCATCTATTGTAGCCGAGTGAAGTTTATGAACATAGGTCGTAAGCTGGTTTACCCCTGCTATGTCTGTCTGCTGCGCCTCTCTAGCTCCCCACACTCCTAACGAGCGACGGTGGTGGTGGGCGGCATCATCGACATGAGCGTTCTCTTTAGGCTACGACCTCAGCGCACACTGAAGGCTAAACGTACTTCTTGCAACGCGCTCTTTTAGCACCATTCACTCCTTCAAGTCATGTTACCTTGAACTCTCATCTTTTTTAAGCAATCGCTTCCTGAACAATTTACATTACTACATCCAATTGCTTCCTTTAACAAAGCGCCAAGGCCTTCTCTATATCACCTTGAATCTTACTGCAAGCTATTACCAGTTTTTCTTCACTAAATTAGATAGGCAATTATGCATTCTTAAATACTGCCTACTAAAAAATTGTTAACCCAACCCAGTCTAAGTTTCCTCCTTTAATATTCAAATGAACCTCGCACAAACTTTTCAACTTTACCGAGCATGTTTCTTTCACCAATCTACCACATGATGAGGCAAAAAAAACCTGAGTTATCCCATTGGTTTTAACTGAAGAAGGATCAAGTTTCAGTCCACTACACCAACGTATTTACTACCAATGAGCAATGTTAAAAGGGTTCGCTATCAAATGAAAATACTGTGATCGACGCACCTCAAACTTAACTAAATGGTATTCAAACTCGTAACTCGAGAATAACAATGACCTGAATGAAATTTAACGTTTAGATGAAATTCCAATTTCTACTTCAGAGTTCTAAAGTCAACAGCACCGACTACACAGGTTTGCTGGCGATGACTATGGCTATGATGGCAACAGCGTGAGACGCTTCCCAGCCAATGCATTAGCTTGAAGATCAGACGAGCGTTTCTTTGTTGCTACAGTCCATCTGTCGTTTTCATGACACGTCGTGGTGCGTCACGACATGTCGTGGTGCGTCACGACATGTCATGGTGCGTCACGACATGTCATGGTGCGTCACATGTCATGGTGCGTCACAAGTCATGGTGCGTCACGACATGTCATGGTGCGTCACGACATGTCATGGTGCGTCACGTCATGTCATGGTGCGTCACGACATGTCATGGTGCGTCACGACGACATGCCATGTTCACACTTTCATCACGTTCCCGTAAGAACTGAAGTTAGCAGGTGAGTGCGGCGCTGAAGCAGAAGTGAGCGGCGTCTATCGCAGCGTCAGCAGCACAGGCGACGCACGGCACCTGCTGGCGGCAGCGGCACGGCAGGTCTGCAGCAACACATCACACGCATCACAACGTTGTTTGTTTGTCCTTCTTCGAACAGAGAATGTGCCCGCCCGTTTTGATCGGAAATGAGTTTATTAATATGATTTTTAATAGTTCAACGACCACATCCAGAGAATCTGAAGATTAAATCACTACTATTGCTGTGTAAAAATGTTACTCGAAATTTGCGAGGCTCGTTTATTTATTTTCTATAAAAGACATAGCTCGAGTGCGGAACCACTTATTGAGCGAGACAACGAGTTAAGTTTGACGTTCAATACATTCACATGAAAGTAGAAAGCATTGAAGTTGGTTTTGCCCACATAGGAATACGCAGAAAATTCAATTTGACAGAGAACGGTAGTCTCAATTAAGAATTATACAATATCAAACCAATGGAAGTGCTAATCAAATCTAAACCTGGTGTGACAACTAATGAAAATGATAAATCAATTCCAATAAACGAAAATGCCTCTCCTGTTACAACCAATGAAATTTTAAATGAAATCAAGCCCAATAAACAAAAACGTCCCTCTCCCGTTACAAGCAACAAAAGCCTCCCTGTCACCACTGCAACACTGCTTACGCTGCTCACCTTTCAGCCAATGATACTGGCCGAGTTGCGCCCCACACTTGGGGCACAGGATATGGCCCACCAATTTGGACGCGATAGCCGTACCGTACATCCATGGTTGAGCTGTCGTGTAGAACGTCTTCCGACACAACTGCAAAAAATTCATCATACAAGGTTTGTGGCCTTGGTCATCTGAGAACATGAGGGTAATTCTTGATGCTGAAGGTCATTTTAGTCAGCTCTTATTTACAGAGAAAGCTGGAATTGTCAAGTTTCTTCAGGGAAAATCAACTACTGTGTAATTTGTACCTATTAAAATCTGAGCTTTCAGGGTGAACATGTGAGTTCAGAGCGTAACAAGAAGTAGGTCTTCCTGCAGTTGAAATAAAACATGCATTTTTTTCGTCACAGACAATTTTTTCTCGGTTCACTGCTGACCTATTTTCAGCATCTATTTCTTTATTTTTCACTTTTATCTTGTTTCATAAAATTCTTTCCACCTTGCAATCACCCGTAAGCACAGAGTACTTTGTGTATAGATTTCCCGTTCCTTATAATTCCATGCTAAACGGCACCTTCCTTTTTCCTCTGTTAGGAACAATTTCTCTAGTGTTAAGCAGCCTTAACACGTCGACTCCGAAGTGGTGCATATGTGTACCACTAGGTAAATTGTTCATTTACGTACCGGAATGTGCAAATAACATTTCAACTCTTTTGCTACCTTTTTCGACATCAATTTCAGAGTGAAAGGTAACACATCATGGTTCAAGTGTATTCTTTACACTTTTCAAAAAGGTTAAAAATGTATTGGAGCAGATAAGCCAGTTTTTCAAAACGACTTCTTCTAGCATAACCAAACTGAAAGTGAGCAACTGCACAATCGGAGTCAACGTGTTAAACTAGCTTATACTCCAATTTGATTTTTGTCATGATAAATTGCTCTTTAGCTAAAAGGATCTTTAAAAAATCGGGGAAAAGCACATTGCTTGTTTTCAATTTATTAGGGATAAAAGCATTAGTGCCTGGTGCCGATGGAAGTTGTAGACGGTACATGTCAAACTTTTAATTGTTTTCAGGAGTATAGTTATGGGTTAGCTAAGCCCGTCTAACCACAGCAAAGATGCTCCTGAAAAAGAAAGAGGAAGCCTCAACTTATCATGGAATCTATGCGAACAGGGTAGCTATAAACAAGATGTGTCCCCACACCCTGAACATAGAAACAGTAAGATTTTAACCAGTTTATTGTACAAAATAAAAGCCGAAGAATTAAGTCATTGGAGCTGAAAATATCAACAGTGAACCGAAAAATAGATGGTGCGTAACAAAAGAAACAAAAAGAACAAACTTTCTTTACCAAAGGAAAAACCTACTCACTGACCTTCAGCTTAGGGCCTCACGTTTTACTCAGGGAGCGCCAATTCCAACGCATACAAAAGTTCCGTCTCGCCGTGAGGAGTGGAAAAAGAACAAATTTACCTCATCAAGAGAAAGGCCCACCTGACCTTCAGCTTAGGACCTCACACCTCATCCCCTGGAGCGCTAATTTCTATGCATACAACACTTGTTATCCCCTACTCAACACTTTGACAACGACGTGAGCCACCAGTGGTTCACGGAGATTTTCATTATGCCGCTGACCGACTAGTAGTCACAGACCCAATTTTCACTAATACTTAATCAAAACTAAATGAAGACACGATCCCGTTAATGTTAACTATTTTTATCTTCGCTTACTACAATTGACTTTAAATTTGAGTTGTATATAAAACTTCAGTTTTGCCTGCCGCAGTCAAAGCGTCAGGGGCAAATGGTACCCAGCTGTGGCCTGCTCACCTCGCCAGGGTGCGAGCTGCGCAGGGCGGGCCAGCAGCCGCGGCGGTGGGGCAGCACGCTCTCCCTGCTGCACAGCACCGTCCTGTCGTGTGCACGCACGGCACATCAAAAGTGAATTTCATTCCATTATTAGTTGAAGCCTCCCTGATCACAACAAATGTGTTCAAAAAGAGGAATCAGAAGTGAATTTAATTCAATTATTAGTTAGTTGAAGCCTCCCTGACCACAAAAAATGTGTTCAAAAAGAGGTATAAAAAGTGAGTAACGTCCAGCGTAAGTCAGAAGAGGATAAGAACCTGTATAAATCAAAAATGAGTAAGACCATGCAGAACCTTTTATCTCAGACGCACCCTCTTTTGTCGTTTTTATGGCACAGATAACCCTAGTTATAAAAACTCAAAGAGCGCCATGGGGTTTGGGGTTTGAGCCTAACCAAATAAAGGTTTGGTTAGGTTTTTAATAATAATATGCTTGCTTACCAGAGTGACACCTAGCAACCAAACAGAATAGAATACGGCAACAGAAACGAGCCAATTGGTCAATTCTTGAGTCACTCCCAAGTTGCATGACGTCTAACACCAGGAAACATATTTCCACCATTGATTTACACGCACAAGCACCAGTACATTCTCATTAAGATGGAGTCTCTGAACGTTGCGTTAATTCGTAACAGTGAGGCTGTGAATGCTGAAATAATTTGTAAGTCAATATCCATTCTTCCTCTTCTAACAATAAACTGGAAACGTCTTAGTCCACCTTAATGCTTTACAAGCGCTGTATTTTGATTTGACTCCACGAGTTTAATCCTCCAACGTCAGCATTTTTGCACTCATATTTCCGTTATCACAACCACCATCATTTTACTGACACTGGCATTGTGTGATCACCAATATCAAAACGAGGAAGAAACGGCTCCTTGGCAGAGAAATTCAGAGGATATACTTATTAGGGTAGAAATTTAACAAGAAATACAATTTATAAGGCTATTTTCAAAAGAAGACCGTATAGTCTTCTGGGATGTTAAAAGGTAGGGTGAAGCCATTATATTCCCCCCAAAAAACCTTAACAGATCATTTCAAAACGCCTTAGAGCTTAAATTCCATGAGCAATTTGTCAAAAGAGATGCACCAAAAACCCACCTGCACGCACGACAGGACAAGCCAGGGTTTCTGTTCACAGGCGGATCATCCTTGAACTTCTCCAAATATTTGGCTAGGAACTCCTTGAGGCGATGAGGTTCTGTAAAATAAGTACTCAGTTGGACCTTCACTTGATCATTGCTGAGATGAAACTGCTCCTCACCATTGAAGCCAGCAAAACGCCACATAACCAAGATAGTTGACAAATACAACATGGCCGACAAATCCAAAATGGTCGACATATACAAGATGGCGGACCACAAATGAATCACAGACCACCACGCACAGAGTCTAAAATCAATAACACATGTACAAAAACGGTCGTCCGGGAATGACATCTAATGTTATTTACAAGGAAATGAGTACACAGCTTTGAGCGCTCAATAACCTACAAAATTGCCACGCAAAAATCTTAATATCTTATTTGAAATTGAAAATTTTGCCCACAGAACAACGATGAATTTTAGCACAATAAACTAATATCATAAGAATGCAGACTGGAAATATTCAAATTTGCAGAAAAGATGTGCGCCGTTGAGTAGCGTTGGAATTGGAAGTTATGAATATCAAAGCACAAAAGAGCAGAATTAAATCAGTCATAAATTTGTATTGCTTTCATTTGTTTGAATTGGATAAGTTAGTTTAAGCATCCCTAACCACATTTGAGTGTTTCCAAGAGAGAATGGCACCATTTAACATCGAATCACAGGATCGGAAAATCTTTGCACAACAAAATGGGCCCCCCACACCTGTGCAAAGAAACAGCAAGATTGAAAGAGGTTTATGAAAAAAGATAAAAATTAAAGAAAATCTACTAGACACTAGAAAAACGGCAGTAGTGCACCGAAAAAGATTGTCCATAATAAAATAAAAAACATTATTTTCCAACAAAATGAAGGTTAACACGACCATCGGCCAGGAACTTCACTTCGTCCCGCTGATTCTCATTGATACAAGAGTTGCATCCCTCTTGGGAAATGTTTTTTAGTTTGAAAAGTTCTCACTTCGTCTGACAATAATTTTCAGAATGGAATTCCTTGAGCTATACCTAGATATCTATACAAATATTTGTATTTATTTCAACAGCTGCTTACAAAACGACAAAAAATAACATTTTCTAATTCATTAGTGGCGCATTTTCAGCTAAATGGAAAATAATATCGTCATTGAGAAGAACCAACTCAATTTCTTACAAAAAAATTAAAGCCACACGTACGAAGTATCCAATGCTTCTGATTGTACACAATAACAAGATTTTCAACAAAAATGTAAAATTCCGAAAGGAATTTACAAGTCACTAAGCTTCCAAGTTCACAAAATTTGATAAATCCATAAGAGAATGCTTTGAGAACATCATACGAGATTGTCAACAAAAAATCTAAAATTCCAAATGAAATTTTCAACTGATGAAACCTGCCAAATTCCCTTTTTATGTTACGAATCCATAAGAGAAAGCACCTCTCTTCTTACAACAAAGAGATCAGCGTGTGATGCGTTTGCGCTGACCGTCTAAGTTGATGGATTAGATTAAATGTTAGTTTAAGCCTTCTTAACCGCATCAAAGGCGTCCCAAAGAGAAGAAGGAGGAAGACACCATTTAGTATGGAGATAAGGAAACGCAGAATCTATTCACAAGGTGCATAGAAATACTAAGTGGAGAAATAAGTTTATGAAACTAGATAAAAGTTGAAGAAGAAAGTAGTAGGTGCAGAAAAACACGATAGGACAGCAGTGAACCGAAAAAAAACAGATCCTTAACAAATAAAAGACATTTTATTTTAACAAAAAGGCCTTCCTAACTTTAGCCCGGGACCTCAAATTTTCCCCCTAGGAATGATAATTCCCATAGAGACCTAAGTTGCTGGGGACCTCACATTTTCCTCATGGGAATGCTAATCCCCGTAGATACCCAAGTTGATTGGTGCCTCACATTTTTCCCCGAGAATGGCAATCGCCACGTATACCCAAGTTGATGTGTGCCTCACATTTTCCCCTGAGAATGGCAATTGCCACATATACCCAAGTTGATGTGTGCCTCACATTTTCCCCTGGGAATGCTAAACCCCACAGATACCCAAGTTGATTGGTGCCTCACATTTTCCCCTGAGAATGGCAATTGCCACATACACCCAAGTTGATGCTGCCCCACTCACCAGTCCTGACCGTGGCGCAGAGCATCTTGTGCACATAGAGCCTGTAGGTGGCGGTCTGTTTGCTGCCAGGGTCCAGGCTCCAGCCGAGGGCGTGGTAAACGTCCAGCTGGTGCAAGAAGCCAACGTTTGGGCCCACGCACCGACGACAAGCACGGATTCTGCTTGAACATAAAGTTAAGACAGTGCAGCTTCATGCAGCAAGTGAGGGTCTAGTTGAGCCCAGACGTTTGACCATGAATATCAACACGCAAAAATAAAAAACAGAAAAAACAAGACAAAAATGTGGAATTTGCCATAGATCTCAATATTACATCCCCCCCTCCCCCCATAAGCAAAGCAAGAAGAAATGGATAGTGCAGTCTTCAATTAACCTCTAACCAAAAAACCCTTCTCTCATCTTACCGTAATTACAACCACCGCCATCAGACTGGCACTAGTATGAGGTTGTAACCAACATCACAACAAGGACGGAACTCCCACTCCGCAGTAAACTTCAAAAATAACGTTAGAGCACAAATTTCACAAGAATAAAACGTAAAAGCATTTTTATGGAGTTTGACATTTTCAGCTAGTTTGGTAGTGTGAAAGTTAAAATTTTAATTTGTAATAAATATCCACCCTTAGTGCTGTTTAAGTTCAACAATAACGTAACAGGTGTCAAAAGAGAGTAGTAATTAACTGAGAAAAAATGATAAGCCACGAAAAAATATTATATTTCAACAAAAGTTACGCTCACATAACCTTCAGATTGGGACCTCTCATCTTTCCTCAGGGAGCGCAGATGCCCACAGATACATCAGTTACATACCCTTGAAGAGGCCAGCTTCAACCTATCCAGCAGCACTAATACCTCAGAGCCCCCTCCAGAAGAATAGGTCGCGCATCTTACCTCGCGTTTGGCGAGTCCTAAACACGCACCGATTTACTACGTTCATCATCCTTAACCAGAGGATAAGTAGCTCACGGATCGTGCTTTCAATATTGTGCTCATTTCTGTCACTTTTCATGTTGTTTGTGTAAAATTCTGCGAGTTTCTAAATAAAAATGGCGCATGGACCAACAACAGTCGCATTCTCAAATTAAATAAAATGAAAAAAATATATGATGATGAACCGTTCACAAGATATATCTTAGCGTAATGAATTACACAGGTATATCTTGCAATATCCAAGATTGAAATGGATTCTCAAAGCTACGAGACTTGAGTGGAGGAGAGTAACTTCCAAGGTACTGTTCCTTACGTTCATTTGACCCAATTGCAAGCAAAAAAAAGGTAGGAAACAGGAAAGATGACGCCTATTCTATAATTAAAACTTATCCCATTTGCAACTCCCGTTACAGGCACTGGTAATTCTGCGAGTGGCCTGGTCTAGTGAAGAACACACATTTTTGGGTGGGGTTTATGAAGAGGCTTACTTGCAATAATGTAAAACTTTATTAGATACATTGTGAAACACTCCACTCAGCGGGTGAATTAAGAAGGTGGTCGAAAACAAAAGATGAATAACTGGACACTGTAACATAACAGATGATGAAAATAAGGTACACTACAAGCAAGTAAATCTCTACAAGCACATGAATTAGAATTACCAAGAACCCCAAAACTGGTTAACCGAAATCAGGATAGAAGCAAGAGAAGAACGTAGGCTTTTCCAAAACACAAGCCCTACTTTCCCCCACTCTTAGAAATCATCACTGCCACACAAGGAGTAAATTAGAATACCGAGAATCCCAAAAATCGTAACTGAAATCAGGATAGAAACAAAAGAAGAACGTAGGCTTTTCCAAAACACAAGCCTAGCAGTCATGACAGCCACACAAGGAGTTGGGGCAGAGCACTGACCTGTCAATAGCCTGGTGTCTGTCCAGCCTGTGCCGCTTCATGAGGTGTGCTGCCACCAGCGTCGCACTTCTCGACACACCAAAGTAGCTGCAAGTGTAAAAAATACAAATAACATTTATTTTTCAAATAATTTACATGAAACTTAAATGCGTTACAGCACTTGTAGGAATTAATTTATGCCAGCTTTACTCTATCCCCAACAAAAAATCATCATCAACATCTCTCCTTCTGTCACTCTGCATTCAGTCACGCAGCTCAAACTCATAAGTCTAAAGAAGGAACACAACCTCGTCACCCTGATGAAACATGCAGCTTGCCCAAGCTCTGCAAAGTAGGGAGTGTTCCGTCACTAAGCCCCTCTCTGCAAGTGCTCCTTCACTAAGCAAGCACTTTTTCACCTATGCTCTATCACCCAGCACGTTATCGCTCCTTTGTCCTACAACATCCAGCAGGAGTATCCAGCTCACTATGCTCCCCATATTACTACATCACCAAGTACCGCCACTCAGTAGATTATGCGTGCCGAAACACACTTGGCAGCTAACTCTCGATCTTGAGATCCTGAGTCGTCCATGAAGTCAGCATAGTCACTACTCCTAGTTCACTAAACACAAAAACTAGTCGCAAACCAAGGTTTTGCCACCGACTACGTTGATACTATTGTACCAATGTTTTCACACACTGCAAACAGTGCATAGCGAACGCCACCGGAATGTTTTCGTGACTCAGTAAACTCGGCAACGTACGATCAATAAGCTTAATTGCAGCACAACTCAGACCCCAAACCCAAATGAATTTCCATGCTAAATCTATCCTCATTATTACTCTCCAGTTGGCTATTATTATCACTAATTTTAACCCAATCACCAAGGTTTTAAACACGATAACACTACCACTTACATCATTATGATAGTCCAACATGTGTGGTACGTGATTGAGCTAATGTTTTTTTTGGTTAGAGAACTACGTAAATCAGTAAGAGAATATAGCCCACGTAGACTAGTGATGTCCCAATGCTAGTTAAATAGACATTAACTTGCACTCATACACACTACCTACCGTTTCTTGTATTAGTCAGAAAAACACACTACAAAAGTCAATGGCAGGATTTCAAGATAAAGAACAGGTCAATAACTGTAACACAATAAGAACACAGAGACTTTAGAGGTATCAGATGACATATTTAAACAAAAAACATAACTGTGGACTTAATTTCAAAATTCACACAAATGGAGCATTTGAATAAAAAATTCTTAATACATGCTCCATACTCTAGCTGCTTAATTTTACAAAAACAAATGTACCACACAAAAATGAAATATGCACTTCAAAAATCGCACTTGCTTGTGTTGATGTGTGCTAATATGTATAATCTTATGTTTGCAGTTAAACTGTTGGAAAGTAGATGGATTGTTTAGTAAATGGATTGTGCTCGTCACAGCCGTGCGGCTTTCGGACCTGACTCCGTGCGGGAAACGAGGGTTCGAGTCCCGGCGCTGGTGGCGATTTTCTCTGTTGGGTATAGGAGAAAAAATTCTAAGCACAATACCTCACTCTACCCTGGTGTCTGAAATGGGTACCGGTCTTGACCGAGGGAAAGTGTCATGGCGTCCTGGTGTTAGTTATGAGGCATTTGAAAAACCAATGTACAAGGTGATATGTATCAGGCTTGAATTGGACATAAAGCATCTGTAGATGCCAATGTTTTGCTTTAGATTTCATCAAGAATCTTGGAGCAGTTTTTAATTCTAATAAAACTCATCCAATTAAAAGCTGGCCAGTGAATCACAAAATGAAATCAACATGTAGTACTAACGAATAAACATTTATTACAACACTTTGCCACTGCATCCTAGCTTTACTAAACATTTGGCAGGTCAGGGATACCATTTTAAGAAGCACCAAGTCTCCCCTCCTCCTGTATCACATAAAAATATTCGTGCACCACATTGAAGTCATTCTGTGTGTCTTATGTTACTAGTATTTAGATGTGAGGTGCAACACAAAGAGCCATCTTACCAGTGCACCAATACGGCTCCTTCTTGCTCTTGAGCTTCCGCGATGAATTTACACGAGCACTCAAAGTGCGACAGCAAGTCCGAACCAGGAACATCGTCCACTGTGAAATGATGTTAAAAGCACTATAAATAACTACTTAAAATTATTCAACTCTATATCATAAAACATATATACAGTTCTTTAGATATACAAAATGGCAATTTACATATTACTAAAATACTTTGAGTAAAGGTAACAGCCCCACCTAAATCCCATTAGTAAACTAGAACACCAATTCAACATAACTAAATACTTTGTATTCAATAACACTAAATGAACACAACTGTTAAAATAGAAAGCAGCTAAATTGAACATTAGAAAAACTAAACACAAGGTGTCCCACAGATAGGTGAGAATAATCTTGTTGCAACCAAGCTGTGTCATTTGCACAAGCAAGTAAAAGAACCCAAGTACCAATGTGTGGTCAATATTAGGTTTTGTCAGTGTGTCACATCTGTAACAGATTCTAAATAAAAGATCCATAATTTTTTAACGAATCAGAATCAACTTGATTAAATTTTTTACAAATAATGTACAATGTATACCCAAGTGAATTCCTTCAAAGCATTAACTGTTACATATTATTCTGCCATGCAGTATGAAAAGGTATCAGAAAGATGTTATTAGATCACAAATTCATACCAGATACATATAACTGTGCCAAAAGTTTTGTAAAAATATTGTAACAATGAACATTGGATGAACATTAGCAACATTGTTATTTTAACATTAAGCACAAATGTGCATGTATTGATCAACACATTTTGTTAAAATTTTCCACCAGGAGACTCCTAATCATAGAATATTGAATTACCATTGATGTACAGGAAATTGACATGAGGAAGCTGCTGCACCACCCTGTTGGGCAGCGGTTCAGATGCAACAGTGAGGATGTGAGAAATCTTCAGTTTGGTCAGTGTTGGGATGCTCACAGCAGTGCTCAGATTACCTGAAACAAGAAACATCTATGAGCTTGATATACATTTGGCCACAAAAATTTGATTCAAAGAGTAAAATTTTAAATCTAAATTAAACTCTTTTTGATAGCATAAAATGCACTTGTATAACTTCTTTATGCATTTAGTTGTATTATACTGAACATAATCAACTAAACTACCACACACAATGCGTGAATACACATCACACTTCCAACACAACCATGCTCAATCAAATGCTGCAATAGCTTTAACATTGAGTTTAAACAAAAAATAAAAATTTATTACTTTCATGAGTTAATATCACAGATATGATCATGATTAGGCCTAACATTACAGTACAGCTCAACTTAAAACGACAACAAAAACCACATGCATTAAGTTGTTCTCGCTTTATCGCACCACAATTACAGCTGTTGTTTATGTTTTTCAGCTTGGACCTAGCAAAACATTTTCAGGCAACAAATCAAAATTAGTGTACTAGCACACAACCATCAGAATTGTAATTAATACACACATAGCATATATTTCAATTTTATCTGACAGGGCACATGTTTTTCCATATTTACATGGCATAATATTTTTGGCTTAATTTTTTTAAAAATAATTAGTAATTTTAAGCTAAGAACAAAACCCATGTATAACTACTTACCTAAATATAGTCCATCTTCAATGAGGTCATAATTCACTCCATCAGGTAAGTCTTCCAAGGAATCCATAGTCATGAAGATTTACCAAGAGTGTCTGTGCAAACAATCTTAAGGAGACCGAACGCTCTCTATGATTTGTTTAAAAAATAAAAAAAATACTTCCAGATTGAAATAAGCATTGAGGTATTCAGAGCACGTTTGAAGCATTTGAATCGACAGGTATAGCCTATTAAGTTTTCGAAATTTGCCCAAAACTCCCCCCCCCCCCCCCCC
>JACJUY010005157.1:42036-60453 GCA_014220935.1 Platorchestia sp. MABIK
CGGCCGGATTTTGCCGATACCGATACCAGTAAAATGACCGATACTTGCCGATACCGATACCAGTAAAATGACCGATACTTGCCGATACCGATACCAGTAAAATGACCGATACTTGCCGATACCGATACCAGTAAAATGACCGATACTTGCCGATACCGATACCGATGCCGATACATCGGTACATCACTAGTTGTAAGGCATTGTGGGTGAATAGATGTACGTGGAGATGGAATCAGAATAATAAAAGATTATGTCGGCAGTGTGATAGGGGAGTGGAGGAAACAATTGAGTATAATGTGTTGGAATGTAGTAAGTGTGAGGAAGAGAGAGAGAGCTTCATGAATGTGGTGTTTGAGCAGTATGGAGAGAATAAGTGGTTTACCAGATGTGCTGAAGATGATTGTGGTATGAGCAGTTTGGCTGGATTGGGTCAGGAGTGTAATTTGAGTATCATTAAAGCTATGAAAATTTTTTTTGTGAGTGGCTGGAGTAAGAGACAGTGACTGGAATTAGCCAGTCATGTGGAGTGGGCTGCCAATGACCACCATGCCTGGTGATGGTGTTTTGACGCACTGGTTATCCCAGTGATGCCGTCCAATGGCAGCTTGTGACAAGGATTAGTAGATCCTGAGTAGTTTAGTGTACAAGTCTGGTACACAGGCACTGAACTCTTTTGTGTGAAAATTGTGAGTATTGCAGAGGGCAATACCCTCTGCCTCTGCCGATTGCCGTTACTAAAGCCTTAACGCTGTCTGCCCTCAACTTCAAGTTCAAGTATAACTCGTTAAATACTCATTTGCAACGAAAAATGCATTGGGAAAAAGTTTATTTTGATGTCATCACCTATATAAAAGCCACAAATATTTGAAAATCCATTAGTGTGTTGTTCAGAAATCAAACTAAAAGTAGCTTGGCTATGGAAATTTTGATGCGACTTCATTGAAGGTCGTCTGAAATTATCAATCATATGAATTGAAGTCTAAGTTATTGCCGAAAAAATCACAAATAGCCCATAGATTAATTTATCCATCTCTTTGACGTATGTAAAACTTCTCTGCAAAGGAAAAGTTGCACTGAACTATGATAAAATGTTACAAATCCTGTAGGTTTAGGCCATAAGATGCAAGGATCTTTTAAGACTGTGCAGCTTTGCTCACCTTTTAAAAGGTATTTGCAATTTTGTTCTCTATTTGTCCTGCATTTTATTGTGTGCAGGCAGCTTCCAAGCGTACAATTGTCTTCAAAAATAGCAATCTTAACCTTGACATCACCCCTTTCAATGTCATGTTACATGCTAATTGTACTACCTTAACTTCAGTAGGAAGATCCCCTTAACTGCGTTTCAAAGCTGAAAATTTAAACAACCATTTGCAGGAAAATAAAATACTCTAGAAAGCCATTTGATATTTGGAAAGACTCAATTTTTTTAATACCTAGCGTGTGAGATTAATTAGAATTGAGTAGAAAACAAATGTATTTAATTCTATTTTTTTTCAGGTTCTGTACAAATGTTTATAAATAAAAATTTGTAAGAAATTTTCTGCAGTGGTATAGTTTGTTGAAGATATGTTTTCTATTTTTCTTTAGGATGAGAGATATTTCAACATTTGTCTGTTTTACTTGAGCTTTTAATTCATTATGACTGACAGCTCATCTAAAGTGCCATCACCAAAACGGTAAGAATGCTAACTTTTACCTGTGCATTTTAAAAATTTAGAAATCTAAAGCTTTTTGCCAGTTTTAAAATAAAAATGATTGTAATGGTAACTGATTTAAATATCATTTTAATAAGTGAATGTTTTGACTTTCCGCTCAAGCCATTATCCACATCTGAAAAAGCAAATTGAATTACAGAAAGATGACATGTCTAAAAGACAAAGGAATACAAATTGAAAGTAGTGGTAAAAAAAAGAAATTGCCTGATGTTTAAAAATAATTTCAGTATAATTTTTCCTTTTTTTGTATTATTAATTTTGTTTTGTATTCTTCTGTCTTTTAGCTATGTCGTATTTTCAGTATTTCAATTCGCTTTCACAGGTGTTGATAAAGACGTGAGCCTAAAGCCAAAACGTTCACTTGTTGAAATAATTTTTAAATGAGCTATCTCTACAATAATTTTTATTCTATAGCCTCATATACTCATGGTTAGTTGAATAAATTTTTGCCAAAAAATTACTTTATATTTATAGAAAGAGGCAAGGACCTAAGCTTGAGATTAGATAGGCCTTCCTTTTATTGAAATTAAATGTTTTTTTATGTTGCAGGCCAGATTTTTTCTATATCTGACTTTTTTTCTTATTCAATTTTTATTTTGCTTCTTAAGCATTTTCCCCAACTTACTGATTCTATGTTCTGAAGGTCTACTGGGGAAACATCCCTTGTGCATAAATTTCCTGTTTTCTAAACTCCATACTTCATGGTGCTTCTTTTTTCTTCTCTTTCAAACATCATTTTTGTGTTAAGGAGGCTTAAACTAACTTTTATCTAATCAATTATAAAAAATCAACAGGGTTGAATATTAGTCAGATAATAATTGTTCTGTGAAATTTTTACTGCAAAATTGACATTGTAGAGTTGAACTACATTAGGGTTGTTTCATCAATATTAGCAAATTATGAAGAACCTAAGCTATTTTATCATTACTGATTTAGATATCTCTGATGACCAACTGAAGTTAATTCTTCTTCTTCTTATCGAGGTGAGGGATGAGCTTCAATTCCTCTTAAAGTTACTGGTCTTGCAAAGAAAACCGTTGGACCTGGGAGCTTATTATTGGAGTTCTTCATCCACAGGTTTCTTCTTCCTTGTTGGTTGAATTTACAGAAAAGCCAAAAAGTCTACATAACAAGTACAGTAGTTTTGTACAGCTCCTTTAACATTATAACACAAAGGCGATTAGTCTTCCAACACACAGAAAATTATATTGTGCCTCTATTCCGAGAACATCCATCTACCTTACAATATAGGTAACCTGCCAGTACTTTTCAGGAAAGTACCCAGTAAACTGAATATTCTTCTCCCACTGCTAATAGGATAATTTCCTCCTCCTAATACATTTTTTAGATTAATTTCAACCTCCATAGTTTCAATACACACCTTAAACACAAATCTGAAGTTAATGGCTATTGGGCAAAATTCTAACACAATCCTAATGTTTTTGTACTTGTATATACTTAACATTTTTGTGAAGAAATTTCCTAAGATCTAAAAATTAGAAACACTTGTGCTAAGAGAAATTTTATGTATGTTTGTTCTTACATTAAAAATAATTCTTCAGTTCTGCAATTGAACTTAACCATCATTAATACCCTGAGGAAAGCATGCATTTCTTCAAATGTTCTGGTGGTGAAATGTCTACTTCAATGTTTAGATTAAATTTACATTTTTTATGAAAAAATAGAAGGAAATGGGTCTCCTTCCTTTTCAAATAACTCAAAAGGTAAAAGAGCTATTATATGATGTGAGGATACATAGTTTGGCTAGAAGGACATAGATGTTTCTTTTTATATGATCAATGTTCATGTCACTTTTTTGTTGATACTTGTTTTCTTTGCTTGTGTTATTTTTGATCTTTTTGTGTTTGTAAATACATTTTTGTAAGAATGTGGATGATTTTGGAATTATTTCATTTTGTTTCATTTAAGAAGAAAAAAGTCAATTTTAGCATTTTGAAAATTTTGTAGTATCCTTATTGATGATTTAAAAAGTCAAGTGTTTCATTAGTTCTTCATAATTTTTAATCTAGACTTAACACATTAATTGCCTATTGGGGCATAAGAATTGACGGAATTTTTATCATGGGTTCACGTTTTTTTATGTTTGATATATTTTCTGGAACGGCCTGGATAGGATAGGTTAGAATATGTTTGGATGGGTTTGGTTAGAATAGGTTAGGTTGGAATTGGGAAGCCAATGATGACCTAGCTTAACTGTGGAATTATCTGTGGAATTTCCGCGGGTCCTACTAGTTTCAATTATTTCAACATCTTTTTCAGAAGAGATTTAAGCATTGAAAGTAAAATATCATCGTGCTATAAAATTTTGCTGCCAGCGGAGCAAACATGGTAAAAGGATTAGAAGCCTTAGTAGAATTAGTCTAAAAATATTATTTTAATACTAAAATGTAAAATGAAGTATTCTTTTCCTGAAATAAAAGTTTTAGAATTTTTCTGTTTCTGAGAAAGTTTTTTGTAACTATTGATTTTTTTGCCAGTCAAACATTTACTGTCTCCATATTAAATTATTCCTGTAAAATTTATAATTTTGCTTATTTACCTAACTCAATCAATTAAAAATGGCTTTATATATACATGTAGATATGCTTTATAAATACATGTAAATACATTTATGTTAATTGAACTATCAAGATGTCTTAACCAATAAGAGTATTTTTGTAATTAATGGTCTCTTAAGAAAAATTGTACTAAAATGAAAAAATGCATTATTCTTGACAGGAATTTTTCATTGATATTTCATTCTATCCAGAATATCATGGATGAACCCCATTGCCGTGGGCCGAGCTGGATATGAGCCAACTACTGTTGAGCATTGGGCCAACATCATATCGCATGGTGTACGTATTTGTTTATTGCTTCTGTAAAGGTATTTATTCCATTTCTTTTAGAATAGTTCTAGGTCATTAATAATTTTGTGTAAAGAAAAAAGTGTGTTCTGCTTGTATGGTAGTTTAGATTTAGATTGTGATCTAATTTCACTTATAGATACTGTGTGATGCCACCCGGCTAAGTGGACACAAACCCCCGAGTTTAACGGGCACAAAGTCACATAAATAGCCTAACCCAGACTAGGGTCGGTAACAATTTAAATAAAGATAATAAATACGTCAAGCAGAACATGGTATCAAGAAAGGGTTCTCACCTGTTCGAAAATAATGTTCAAGAGAACTCTTCTCAATAAAGCCGGCTGTCCAAGAACCCCAGGGTCCTGTGGTAGCGAGGAGTTTTAACCGACGACCTTCGGAGCGCAAACATTTGAAGAGCTCGGGGTCACGGCTGATGTCTGTCTGACGTGGCAGCCGCTAGCGACCGCCGACGTCAACTTGTCCGAATCCGTTGTTGTGACTTGGGACTCGGAACAAGAAGTGTAGACGAACGTTTAGAGTTTTCAAAGCGTCTACAACCGAAGATGTGAGGAACCCCCACCATTGCTCTGCTTAGTCGTAAAGTATTTGCGTTAATGATCTCAGGCTGATTAATTGGACTGCAACCCAAGACCCTTTATACTGCGGAAGTCCTTTAAATATTGCCTTACTAAGTCCGCAGAGGACCTCAGCTTTGAGCAATGGCTGGAATTTGGACAACTGACTTGATTTGATTAGTATTAAATTAGTCGTCGGAGTTATTTTGTGTTTGTCAAATGCATGTATAATCCTAAGTTTTGTACTAATTGTTGTTAATTGTTTCTTTATAATTTTTTATGTTCATTTCATATGTTTTCAATCACTAGCTGATGATAAAAAAACCTGAAAAAATCATTTACTCAACTCCTACATTTACTTGATGGGGGTAAAAATAAAATTTTCAGCCTTATTTCAGATGTTTATCCCTGATATATTCATGTGTATTCCTAATGTCCAACAGTAACTATTTTTAAGTTTTAGTAATTTAATTTTTCCCTTTTTTCTTAGGTATTTGTGGCTCCAGCCATATGGCTTGCATGGCTGTTGGTAGAGTCAGTGGGAGTGGAGGTGGCTGATGGCTGGAAGAGTGTTCGCACCATAGCCTGTGGGATCTACGGGGCTGGTCTGGTGCTGCTATTCACTGTGTCCACTGTCTTCCATATTGTGTGCTACACTGGCAGAGGCAGGTCAGGCTAATTCCCAATGTAGAGTTCATTTGTTCATTAGTCCTATGGAGGACTGTCTTGAGCAACTTGGATGTAAGGTTAGATTGAGGTGGAGGCATTTTTTCTCATATTGTTTACCCTCAATTTTGAAGTGCACAAGAAATTGAGCAAATTTTTAGTTAAGCTGGTAGTGACTTCTATTGTAAAGTAAAACTTGATAGATTGAAGAATGTAATAACTTCTATTTCACTAGAATATTCCTTCCCTGGTGTTTGCAGCTGGGTTACAAATTTTGTATTTGTTGAGGTAAACATGATAAATATTCCTGTTGTGCTGTCTTTAGTAGGCATGCATGAGAAATGTTAATAAAAAAACATTATGATGAGACACAATAAATATTTTATGGTTTGCTATATTTTGATCTCATCTTTATGAATCTCTTAAAAACTCATTTGGAAATTTTTTAAATGTGCTTCTTCCATACAAAAAGTACAAAGAAATAGCTAGTGTTTCTCAGAAGTGCATAAAATTGCAAATCTTACCTTTCAGTAAAACGATTTTATTTATTTAAAAACATGAATATGTTGGCAACAGCATTAGTTTAACTGAAATGTCTCTTGTATGTCCTTTGAGGAATCTCCAAAGAGGTTCAACAGTTTAGTAGAATATGCTATAGGTTTAGGTACATTGTTGAGCATGCTCTTCCACAGATTATTTTGTGACAATTACCAGCAAGAATCTGACTACTCTAAGAGCTTGTCTTAATTTGAATTATTTATGCAGTGAATTTCGTTAATTTTGTGATCTGAGAATTTGCTTTTTATTACATGACACTTTTGAAAATGAGCATAGTCAAGTATTGCTTGATGAATTGCTCAACTAAGTACATAATTTTATGCTAAAGGTATTCAGTTATGGATTGATTGTATAAAGGAACTGGTAAAAGACTTGCATTTACTTGAATCAACAGTGCAAAAAGCCTGAACATTGCTGTATTAAGTGTATTTGTGTTGATCAGCTTTTTGCGCCACATGTTGCATCGAGCGGACCGTGCCATGATCTACCTGTTCATCGCTTCCTCCTACACGCCCTGGCTGCTGCTCAAGCCCCTGCCCCTCCAGTCGTGGACCATACACCTCAGGTAGTGCAGCCTCAGCAGTTACTGCTTCTGCAGTGCTCGTGTGGCTGGGAGAGCTGCTAGAGTGCCTTTTCTCTGACCTAATTCTTCAAGTTGGTCTTTCATTTGAAAAGGAAAGGAATTTAGTTAGGGACAAGATTCTTTGGCTACCCTCATCACCACTCTGTGTGATATGTGCTACTAGCATGTGTGATGCTTGTACTGTTTTTACTTCTTAAATTCTGTTTACTTTCCTTTCAGTTTTCTCTTACTTCATGTTCCACTCTGTCTGCCTTACTTCCATGTTTGACTACTTCAATTTTGTAACATATTCTGTATTTTATGCTTACCTCAGTTCTACACTTACTTGATGGTCTAGCAGGAGTAAAGGTAGTGGGAGTTGTGCTCACTTGCAGCTCCAAGTTCTGCTTATTACTGCTGAAGATATTCTCTAGTGCGGATGTCTCATAAGTCAGCCTGAATATAAGTGTCTGCCTTAAGTGGCCATAGACGATCAATTTAATTGTCAGTATAATTAACAATGATGAATATTGACAATTTAATTGATCATCTGTGGGCTTAATTGACGACCTTCAATTAATTGACTCAATGTATTGATGCAATCAAATCAGTTGGATTTTTTATTGATGGTTCATCAACATTTCATTCTTAGCTCTGAAAGTTGTAGTGTCTAAACCTGGGAATACTTGGAATTTCACTTTTGTGCACATGCAGATCTGTTACTTGTTGCATGCTGGAGGACGCTGCTACAAATATCTGGTACTTTTTATGTCTCATTATTATATTACATTACTTGAATGTAGTTAACTTATTTTATTTATAATTGTTTACGTACTTGTTAAAATTATCTTGAAAGTTAAAACATGTTACTTTTCAGTATTTGATACTTTTTATAGAGTGACCAGATGCAATAGTTCATCAAATGATGTAGTGTCCATTCAAAGATAGTTCTTGAAATCTTCTGGCTCATTTGCACGTTATTCCTTGAGCAATGTGTCGGTTCCGAATATTCTGCCACGTTCCCTGAGCCAGTTTTTGTTCCATGTCTTGCGTTTACGCGGGTATTTTCTGGGAATGAAAGTGCCAAGGCAAGCACTACAATGGTAATTTTTTTGTTGACCATCACGAAAGGCGTCCGCAAAACAAATGACTGGTTTTCATCAATTATATTGATGAAAAGATTGATGCCGTTTGTGGGCAACAAAAAATTTCATCAATATATTGAGTCAATGATGTTGACAATTTAATTGATCATCTATGGGCTGCTAAAAAATGAAATATTGACAAACCTTCAATAAAAAATCAAACTGATTTGATTGCGTCAATACATTGAGTTAATTAATTGATGGTCGTCAATCTATCCTTCAGACGATCGAGTAAATTGTCAATGTTCATCAATGTCAATTATATTGGCAACTTAATTGATCATCTGTGGGCTGCTTAAGAATAGCCCTTTGTCAGCAAGATAGGTAGAGCTGTGCTGGAAATATGAGCAGGCAGGGTCTAGTGTTTTCAAAGTGTGTGAATGAGGAAGCTCAAAAAATCTGTCTTTCCTCTCACCTGAGAACACTCTTGTATTCCTATTTTGCTATGACGGAAGTATTGTGTGGGTTTGAGTCGGTTGTTTGACAGAATTTTAGTTCTTCCATCTTTCCTCTCACGGCCTGCTGTCCCATACAGTCGCTTTGCTGTTTAAATGTATTGTGTGCTATGTCTGCTCAATTCTCCCCTTCAAAGTGGTCATTTCCAGATCTGCAAAACCTTGAAAAGGGGTGTGCTTTCTTTGGTGAACTGACAAGCTTTTGTGTTGTGTTTATTTGGTGCGAAAGTTGTGATATGAAGGACAGTCTCCACAACTGATGGGTTGTGATGGGGGTGAAAAGTGCTTTACTGAAGCTGACTGAGTTCATTAGGTGTTTTCTTGTAAATTAAGACTTTAAGAAAACGAAATCATCAGTATTTCTGCCCTTGATTTTATTTCTCTTAGGGAAGGGGGAGTGAAATCGAGTACACTGAAACTGATGAAGCCACTATTGTTTCCAGCACCAGCCTCGTATTGGAAATGAAGAAGTGCTTAGTATCGCAAATTTATTTATAGCATGATACTACTGAAGAATAAGCTGAATCTGGCATAATCTAATGAACATTTCTTGCAGTTGTTATCACATGAAGCCATTTTTGCATTTGTGTTAATAAGCTGTCATTTTGTTTGGCCCTGCTCAAGCAGACATAAAATTTCATTCATTTTCTATGGTTGTGCTCAAGTAAGGCATCCAATTCCAATTCTTTTGCATAATCGTGCTTATGTGAGGCCTCTAATTTGAGTCATTTTGTGTTGGTGTGCCCAGGTGGGGCATTTGGGTGCTGGCAGTGCTGGGCATCCTCTACCAGCAAGTGTTCCACGAGATGTTCAAGATGGTAGACACCGTCTTCTACGTTCTCATTGGAGTCATGCCCTCACTGGCCGTCGTTGAAATGGTGATTTACGTTTCATATTTCCCACCTCAATTGTGTCTAAAAACTAGCATATCTTAGTAACAAATTTTGCTTTTGCTAATATATGTGAATTCAAGTCAGGACTCGTTGAAGACCCAGGCAGATTTGTGATTCTGATTTTCTGATGTGAAGAAGGCACTGACTTGGATGTATGGTTGAGGTCATCATCTTGCTCCATCACCAACCCAGTCTGATAATGTACGTGTTGTCTTCAGATTTCATTCTTACTCTAATTGAAATTATAAGTTCTCGTCTTGCACTTATTTTTAGCTTAACGCTTACACTAGTGTAATTGTTTTATGTTGACTTTGACAGGGATGTAAATGGAGGAAAGAACATTTGGAAGACCTATTTTGCCGAGGCATTGAAGAACGTGGACTTAGCGGTGTTTTTTAACAGTAATTCCTTCATTTTGGATGCCAGAAGGCTAAATAAAAAGCATTTTCTTGTCTTGAATTCTGCCATCATACTCGCTTCTCTCACTATGTTCGATTGTGCAGGGCCATTTTATATTAAGAAAATATCAAAAAGTAATTTTTTAAATCAGTATAACATGTGCAGTATTGTTCAGAAATTAAAACGATCCAAAAAACAGACTAAAAAGCCAATAAATAATAAAAGCTATCAAACAATCATTAAAACTAGCATGAATGCCATTCATTGAGAGACTTGAAATATTGCAGAACGATGATTCAGGCCTCACGGAGCTAAAGTTGGGGGGCTGCTTGTACCTGGTGGGGGTGGTGTTCTTCAAGCTGGACGGCAGGCTGCCCTTTGCACACGCCATCTGGCACCTGTTTGTGGTGTTGGCCAGCTACATTCACTACACCGCTGTCGCTACGCACCTTGCGCACAGTGGTGGTGTTGGTGGTTTGGATGGTGTTGGTGGTTTGGATGGCGCTGGTGGTGGTCATTGTGGTGCAGAGGAGCTGTGTGGTCTCTGACACACAGCCACCACCAACTGTGGTGTTGTTGATGGAGGTGGTGATCTCGACGTGTTTGATGTCGCGGTTCATGGTGTGGCGCACCAAGATGAGCTCTGCGAGACTGAGTATTTGTGTGACCGCTGACTTAATTTTAGGACTGATGACCTAATTTGGTGACTGTTGACCTAATTTGGTGACTGTTGACCTAATTTGGTGACTGCTGACTAAATTTGGTGACTGCTGATTTAATTTGGGGGACTGCTGACTTAATTTCGTGACTGCTGACTTAATTTCGTGACTGCTGACCTAATTTCGTGACTGCTGACCTAATTTGGTGACTGTTGACCTAATTTGGTGACTGCTGACTTAATTTGGTGACTGCTGACTAAATTTGGTGACTGCTGACTTAATTTGGTGACTGCTGACTTAATTTGGTGACTGCTGACTTAATTTGGTGACTGTTGACTTAATTTGGTGACTGCTGACCTAATTTTAGGACTGTTGACATAATTTGGTGACTGTTGACCTAATTTGGTGACTGCTGACTTAATTTGGTGACTGCTGACTAAATTTGGTGACTGCTGACTTAATTTGGTGACTGCTGACTTAATTTGGTGACTGCTGACCTAATTTGGTGACTGCTGACCTAATTTGGTGACTGCTGACCTAATTTGGTGACTGCTGACTTAATTTGGTGACCGCTGACTTAATTTTAGGACTGTTGACCTAATTTGGTGACTGTTGACCTAATTTGGTGACTGTTGACATAATTTGGTGACTGTTGACATAATTTGGTGACTGTTGACATAATTTGGTGACTGTTGACATAATTTGGTGACTGTTGACATAATTTGGTGACTGTTGACATAATTTGGTGACTGCTGACTTAATTTGGTGACTACTGACTTAATTTGGTGACCGCTGACTTAATTTTAGGACAGTTGACCTAATTTGGTGACTGTTGACCTAATTTGGTGACTGTTGACCTAATTTGGTGACTGTTGACCTAATTTGGTGACTGTTGACCTAATTTGGTGACTGTTGACCTAATTTGGTGACTGCTGACCTAATTTGGTGAGTGTTGACTCAATTCTGTGACTACTGACTTCCTTCTGCGACTGCTGACGATACTGCGACTGCTGACGATACTGCGACTGCTGACGATACTGCGACTGCTGACGATACTGCGACTGCTGACGATACTGCGACTGCTGACATCACCTATGTTATCAAAGTGTAATACTTGTCAGCTGATAATTTAATCCTACTCTATACATATATAACACTTAGCAAAGGTATTAATATACTAGCAGATCTCTATTACTTAACGGAACTAGATCAAAGATGTGAATGGGCTAACTTAGGATAATAATGAACAAGACTTACTGGCATCAAATTCTGATGATATTAGAGTGTTGTATCTTATGCTGAACAAAATGTTACTCAGGGAAATATTAAGTGCAGTCAATACAATGAGTTGTGACGAGGTTGTCAATTTTCGATTTTGAACTTATCACCTGAGTTTGTAAGCTGCGTTGCTTAGGGGTCGAATTTTTTAACAGATTGGACTCTCATACCTGGTGGTAGCGTATGTCTACTTAAAAGAAATTGCGTGGCCTGCTGTGCGTTGTGATGGTGTGAATTAGTCCACAATCCGGCCCCAGATTGCCGATGAATGTTGCGATCCTCCGCGTTTGTGTTGCGCGTGGCTGACTTGGATTTGACAAGGGTAATTTGGTCTGAAATTAATTGTGACTATGGGGTATTTATTCATGAAGCGATATTAATAACTAAGACTAATTGATGAGTTGAAGGAGCTCTTGCGGTTTTTGTAACACACAACCCAATGTGCTTTGTGATAGCTGGATGGACACAGCCCATGTTTTCTGACTACAAGTTACCTAAAAATGAGAGTGCGGCAGTTTGAGGTGCAATACCTGGTCTTGTATTGAGTAGTGGTTAGCTGGAACACGCGCTTTGGGGACCCAGCAACCTCCTGTGGAACCCGTTGTTGCAAAAGCAGTGCATGTTTTCCTAGGGGGTCCATAGTTGCAAATTCTTGTAGACCCTTGAAATGTAACCCTAAATTTATTATTACTATATTGTGTTGAATGGCTAGTGGGAGTTACGATGTTTAATGTACAGCTGAATGATATTTTCTTGTTCTAGTTACGTAGCTTATGAATATTGCATTTCCCTATACGTGTTACAATACATATATTTTTGTGTGTAAGAATATAATTATTTTGTTTGATATTTATAGGATACAAGTAATTTAGGTTCGTTAAAAATTGGATGGTAAGTAAGCTCTCTTTAAACAACCAATCTAGGTAGTTAGTTCATGAGGATCGTGTTCATTTCTATACTCTTTGTAATGGTCATGAATTTTACGGGCACGTTTTCTTGTTTCGTTGACGACGTCTTCAATGGATAGGTCTGTGAATAAGTTAGCAAACCTGATGCGTTCCAATTGTACTGTACTTCATAAGGCTGAGGCAAACTATTGTGAGGTTGGGGTGAGCCAAAGCAAAACGAAGAGGAAATGAGTGTAGGTTATTGTGTAATTAGTAAACACTGATGTGACACATATTACAAGGTCTTGGCCAAGTATTTCAATGCTTTAGTTAATTGTCAAATATTGGAAGCACAACCGAAGACAACAAAAAAAAGGATTAAACAAAGATCATGAAGCTTAGCCAAAATGGTGGAAGAATTTATAAAGATTAGGCTGATGTAATGAACGTAAAAATTGGTAGTATAAATCCTTTTCATTAATAAAGTTTTACATTAGATTATCTATGACATTCATTGCATGTGTAGGATTTGTTGAGCCAAGCAAGCGTAATGATTAAAACTGAAGCCGGGCCAATAGAGTTTGACCTTTTTTTAAAGTTCAAGTTTACTTGCTGAACATGACTTCTGTCTCCAACGCCGAGTTTTGTTAGTAGTTATCGTAACCGGCAGATCGAGAACGAATTGTGATATTTTACAGATTTTTTCTACTTGGAGTTCCTGCATTTAATGTGCTATATAGTATCACGCTTCTGCTGATATGCGTGCGCGTTCCCAATTATTTCTTCTGAAATTTATTGGGTTCTTGCACACAATATGCTAGTTAGTATCATGCCTACCGCTGGTGAGCGTGCGCATTTCTAGTTATTTGAGACATTTATTGGGTTCTTGTATTTAATGCACAAGTTAGTATCGCGGCTACCGCCGGTAAGCCTGCGCCCTCCTAGTTACTTGCAAAAGTTATTGGGTTTTTCTACTGAAATCCTGTGCCAAGAACTGCATGACTTCGTTCCAGGTAATTGAAACTAAGTTCAAATTCTCGGAACTACTGTACGTTCAAATATGGTGTCGATTGAGCACCGCTTGTCTTTGTGGCGCTACTAATTAATTTAAAGTACGCAAGATCTGCTGTGTTGCTCTCACGGGTGCTGAAAGCTGTACATTTCGTGCTGTGGGTATGGCATTTGGCTCATGGACTTGTTCCCGGCATTTTAATGTCCAGTTCTTGCTACTCCTTTTTTGTGTAGAGCAAGTGGCGTGGCGCTCGACTGTGTGCGTGTGTGTGAATGTGTTCCTTGTTCTTGAGTGCTTAGTTTTAGCTGAAATAGCTTCAGTGTCGCGATATTTATCTATGGTTCATGGTTTTCATCCATTTTGCATCGCCATTCTACGCTATTCAGAGCGCATCCTGAATTGCGTAGTGTGTGGTGTTTCAGTAGCCTGTGGATTTGTTTTTAACTCTGTTCTGTAGACGATATTTTGTACTCGTATATTAGAGGCCTTTTTTGTAATCCTGTCCCGTCAATTTCTTTATTTTTCAGCGTCATTTCAACAATTCTTCACACCACTTTAGAGATCATTTAGGTTATTTTTTGCTATCTTTTCCCGTATTCTAAAAAAATTGTTATACCAGAAATTATTTACATGTTTGCAATTCTTCGTGTCATTTTAGTAGTCATCCACGTCGTTTTGAAATGCTTGAGTATCCTTTTTTAATTATTATTTTTGTATTCGTGTACCCTGTGATATTGCCTTACTTAACGCTCTCTAGCGAGACTGTGTAGGACTCCTGCGTAACTGCCAAACAAGTATGCCAATAATGTCTGTTCACGTTTATGACATTAGTCCTACTTCAGAGGTATCCTGGATACCGCAGGTTTGTTGTGATTGATCCCCGGGATCTGTTGTGGGTCCCTGCTCAGTTAAAACGCCTCCGCTTGTGTTCTACTTCTTCATTGCCTCGTCTATACAGTATGTTCCACAAAAACCCTAACCGATTATTTATTTTCCCATATCAGTAATACAATCATAAGAATACCATAAACATTTAAAATAAATTTCAAGCAAAATTATACGGTACTACTGAAACGGTAAATAATTAGAGTATTAATGATACGGAAAAAAATAAACACTCGGTTTGAGTTTTTGGGGGACGTACGGTTTTCGAGCGTGCTGTCATTGATACTAGGTCTTTCTAACTCATTTGAATTTCTTAGATGGTTTTTGTCGTAGTTATACTCTAGTGCTACGTTAGGGCCCACACTTAGCGGTCGGTGTTAGGCATGTGCTACTTTGTTTGGCAAGGTCTTAACCGTGGGTAATCGCGGCCGTCACCGTTTCGGTAATCTTTCACCATCGGATATTGATATTTCACATGCTGTCTATCTCCTGATATTGATACTTTCATTAAGTGTAGTTATATCCCATCTTTTATTGATGTGATGCTGTCTGGAGCTAATTTTCAATGTGAAATGTGACTCATGTTAGGGTTCATAAAGCCCCTTACGGTGCCCCGCCGGAGACAGACAAGCTCGTATCGTGTTGAGTCGTTAGGCTGTTTTGTCCCTCCCATGACAGAGGCCAATCCTACCTGAATGCGAGCTTATCAGTTCACTTTCTGTAGCGCTCCCTTCTCTGGGTAGCGTTTGAATATGTTACCTTGCGGAAGAAACTTGGATTTCCAAAGAATGCTGGCCTGTTTTTCAGCACCTACTACTTTCTTCTTTAATTTTTATCTTGTTTCATGAACTTCTTTCCCAACTCACTGTTTCTATGCCGCTTCTGCATAGATTCCACATTCCCTAAAATCCATACTAAATGGTGCCTTCCTCCTTCCTCTCTTCGATACGCTCTTTTTTTGTAACGGTTAGGGTGGCTTAAACCTATAATCTAATCTCCCAGAGAATGCTGGCCTGGAAGCGTTTCATTAGGGCGCAGGCTCCTCAGAAAAATTCAAGTATTGTATCAATGGGAATTTGTAGCCCCAGCGGGAAGATGTGAGGTCTCGAGCTGAAGGGTAGGTAGGCCATCTTTTCGTTGAAATAGAATTACCAGCCTGATTTAACACGTGAAAATATTGCAAGTATTCTCTTTAAAGAGTGATGCTTCATAACCTCGATTATTGCCCAAGCTTGGCCGCTATTGAAGCACCTCGTGCTGTGTTGTGCATTTGTTGCGCTCAAGTTTCTCGTGTTGTGTTATCCCTAGATTTTTGCGTGTTCTGTAGTTTTGTGTTTGAGTACTCCATTGTGTTCAGTTCCTTAGCATTTGCTGTTCATTTGTATTTACTTACTATAGTGTGTTTTTTTTGTTGAGTTTTGAAGCATCATGGTCGATTGAGTTAGAAAATTTCTAGCTCTTGCAAGCACACATTGCTCTTTAGAAGCATTTAATTTCACAGTGTGCACTATAATTTCATCATGCTCTGTAGGAGTCTAAAGCGTAGATCGTGTTTCACTATTTTACTGCCTTGAGTAGTGTGGCGTTGAACATTGTAGTCTACATTAGGTTTGTGTTAGGGGACGTGAACATGGCTTTTACATTGTGTTATGTTGGTCGAGAAGTTCCCTCTTCTATTATTTTTCTTCGATGATGTGTCATAGTCATGCTTTAGGCAGTTTTTTCTATCGTTCACCCAATTTCGTTGCTATATATTTTTTAAATCGACTCACCATTACCATTCTCATTGATGAGCTTCACTTGAGTCATTTGCTAATTTAACACGTTGACTGCGATAGGTTAAACTAAAGTTCAATGTGCAACTCAAATTTAAAGTCAAAATTTCTTAGCAATATTATAAGTGCCAAACATTAACTGGGTCCATTAAATACCGTTATTTTGAAAGATAGCTAAAATTCTTCAAACGACCATTGATGGGTCGTTTTGCAGCAGGAATAATTTAAGCACGACCCACCGATGGGTCGGATCGCAAACGCCGTGTTGAGCTCTCGGTACTAATTAGCGTTCTAGTCCGTGGCCGTACTGACCTTGCGGGGGATTGAGTACAAGGGGCACCTATTCGTGTTCCCTGCTGTGAGACCTGCCTGTTTCTCTGGGAATTTGGAGTGTCAGGCATCAGACGCAGCAAGTGATGGTGGCAACTGCCTGGATTAGATAGCGTGATTAAAGCGTCCCTATAAACAACAAGCATTGCTCGATTAGATCACCCCTCGGGGGAGACAACTATTGTATCTATGAGAATTAGTGTTCCCAGGGGGAAAATGTGTGAGGGCCCGAGCTGAGAGTTAGGTAGGCCTTCTTTTTGTTGAAATATAATATTTTTTGCTTTGCTATGTTAAGGACCACCTTTTTCGGTTCACTGCTGTCCTTTTTTTCAGCACCTACTACTTTCTTTTTCAACTTTTATCTTGTTTCATGAACTTCTTTCTCAACTTACTGTTTCTATGCCCCTTCTGCGTAGATTCCGCATTCCCTAATATCCATACTAAATGGTGCCTTCCTCCTTCCTCTCTTCGATACGCTCTTTTTTTTTGTGGCGGTTAGGGAGTCTTAAACTAACCTGTAATCTAATCTAAGCTCGACTAGATCAGCTAGTTTGAGATGACTGGGGCAGGTCTATCTTTGCACCAGTTTACGTTCGTTAAAATCCCCCAACGAGACACTCACCAGCCCACTTGCAACCTCCATTCTACGCAATCGAAAGTGCAAAGTTTTCCGTATGTTAAATTTGGCCTATTTCTTGGGTAACGATCTGCACAAATATTGCATTTACGTTCCTCATTTGACTTTTGGTCCTGTTTGACTCTATAACTCATGTTTTTGAGGTTGCTGATGAGGCCCGCTCTCAAATCGTGAGCATTCGTGTTCATTTTGAGATCTCTTTGTTATGTGATGTTCAAGTTATTTGGACTTATATTTTTTGTTTTATTTTGATCGCCCATTTTGATACAGAAATGCATTTATGAGGACTTACTTGCTAATTTTTTGTGTCATCAACTCGCATTTTGCCAGTAGTAGTTCGGGGTACGTGAGATACGAAGTCCTAATAAGGAATTTTTGTAAGACGAAAATGCCAAAACTTGACGCAACTGCCAAGAGTATTATGTCTGTGAAACACGAGTGCATTTCCATGTAGCTTGTACTTTATTGTAGGGAAACAAATGGGTCAAACTAGTGTTAGCGTAAGTTGTATTTTTGTGAACCTAGATTTCTCATATTTCTAACTCCTCCCTTTTTATTGTCATGTAATTCTTCCATTTCACACGACTGTGTGACTTCGCCTAGTATAGCCGCCATTGACCTCTTTGTCCGTTTTCTTATCCTTGATCATGCCGCGAACTTCCCTTACGTCTCTCATGGATACAAAACACATGTGTTGTTGCTGGGTCGCTGTCAGCCTTTCAGTGAGCGCAATCCCGCCTTTAACCCTACGAGACCGTTGTACCGATGTCTTGATAAATTCCGAAGCTGCCGCTATACTACAGTCTCTAAAGTTCGCGACTTTGCTTAGTACGTGAAAAAATGCGCCACAAACCAAGAATAACCAACCAATCGTGGATAAACCTCACTGGTTAGCAGCATGTGTTTGAATTAACTGCGTGGTTTAACACTGAAGAAATTAGGTCTATTGCTTCTTGTTTCGTAGGATTAAATTAACGTGATAAATAGGTGCGATGAGTGCTTCATCGCATCTGAATGATGGCCTTTCATGTATTGATTAAAAAAGTAAACATTGTCTCGCCTACCCGCTTTTGCGGCGAGAAACTTCCAGAACTAACTGGCACAGAAAACATAGTCTTT